>JASVEL010008913.1:0-43110 GCA_032618575.1 Nicotiana noctiflora | reverse complement strand
AGGACCAGACACCCACATAAACCTGTACAGTTCCATATATATGTATACCACAAAATAACGAGAAATAACCAAGTAATAACACAATAAGGAATATCTCAAAAGAACTCAACAATAAACAACAGTTAATAAGTTCACAAGGAAAACAAAGTATAATGGAAAAATAATTAATATCAAGTCAAGGAATAGCAAGTAGTTGCACGGCATCACCCTTCGTGCTTTTACTCTCATCCTCACCAAATAAGCAAATAAAGTGCACGGCATCACCCTTCGTGCTTTTACTCTCATCCTCGCATCCATGGTACGGCATGATCCTTCGTACATGGTTCAATAACAAGGCACGGCATGATCCTTCGTGCATAATCAATAAAACATGGCATGGCATTAAGCTTCGTGCATAATCAATAAAACATGGCACGACATTAACCTTCGTGCATAAATAATAAATCAAGGCACGGCATCACCCTTCGTGCATTATCACTCTTCCTCGCCCAAATAACAATCACAGTTAAGGGCAAAGAAAGAAACAGTAATCATAAACCGTCCCAGCAAGGGCAATCAATAATCATCTTCACAACAAGTCCCGACAAGGGAGAACAATAACAATTCTACAACCCGGCAAGGGTTCAACAATTTATCTTTAAACATGTCTCATAATAAGTATTAACAACGACTCACGGTCATACAAGATGCCAGTGTATGGATGCTCGTCACCACAGCCCATACACCGCACTCGATCACATAACACATAGCACATAATCCTATTCCCTCAAGCTAGGATACAACAAACACTTACATCGAATGTTTACGAACAATTCAATCCGTGGTAATGCCTTTTCCTTTCAAATTTGGCTCTAATCCAATCATATCTATACACAATTGATTTAATATCATCAATACTACTCAACAAACTAATTCATAAGGCCAATTACAACTTTTACAACATTATGCCCGGAATAGTGAATTTTGACCCCGGGCCCACATGGTCGGAACTCGGGGTTCGGACCAAAATCCGGTTACCCATCCCCCCACGAGTTCAAGTATATGATTTGTTCCAAAATTGGACCTCAATTCGAGGTCCAATTTCCCAATTCATGAAAAACCCTATATTCTACTAAAAACAAGAAATTCTACCATGAAAACCTTTGATTTCTATTGAAAAACTTGTTTAATGTTGTTAGGAATTGAAAGAATTAAGTAAAAAGTGACTTAAAACTACTTTGAAGAAGAGGGAGTTCATGAAGAATCGCCAATGGGTGTTTTTTGGGTTGTGAAATGTGAAAAATGAAGCTAGAAATCGTGATTTACAGGTCTCTGTGTTCGCATTTGCGAACATGGGTTCGCAATTGCGAACCTCGACCAATTTCTGGAGTTTGAAAAATAAGCTAAGGATGGAAAGTTCGCATTTGCGAACTTTTGTTCGCATTTGCGAAGCCAAGGCAAATGCTGGGGGGTTCGCATTTGCGACATAATGTTCGCATTTGCGAACAAGGCTGGCTTCAAGGGACCTTCGCATTTGCGAAGAATGCTTCGCATTTGCGAAGCCTGGCTTAAGACTGAAGGCCTCGCATTTGCGAGGTTGTGTTTGCATTTGCGAACACAAGCAGTCTTGGATGCCCTTCGCATTTGCGATCAAGGGTTCGCATTTGCGAACCCTGCCTTGATCTGCCACCTTCGCAATTACGAGAAATGCTTCGCAATTGCGAAGCCAACAACTGGGTGAAAAACCAACAGTGCAAAAATTCAGAATTTGATCCAACGGCCTATCAAATCTTTACCCGAGCCCCTCGGGCTCCAAACCAAACATCTACACAACATCAAAAACACATTACGAACTAGTTCGTGCGATCACATCGCCAATATCACATCGTTTTCATCAAATCAAGCCTCGAGTTCATGATTTTCATACTTTTGGTTTTCAAAACTTTCAAACTTGGAACTCAAGGTCCAAAACATATCAAACGACATTCGAATGTCACCAAACTTTGTAGAAAGCACATATATAATATTTAAGACTTGTACCGGGCATCGGAACCAAAATACGAGCCCGATACCAAGGTCAATTAATTCATTTTCCTTTAACAATTACATCAAAAACAATTTCACAAAAAAATTCATAACTTGGGCTCTAGGCCTCGGAATTCGACTCCGGACGCATGTCCAAGTCCCATATTTTCTTACGGACCTTTCGGGACCAACCAATCTCGGGTCCAGGTCCGTTTACCAAAAATATTGACCGAAGTCAACCATATCAATATTAATATCAAAATTCTTCAAATTTCTCATAGAATTCATATTTTCTATCACAAAAACTTTCCGGCCACATGCCCGGATCGTGCACATAAATCGAGGCAACATAGAATGATGTTTTCAAGGCCTCAGGAAGCTCGAAATGATTAATAAAATAAGTGATGACCCTTTGGGTCATCACAATCTCCACCTCTAAAACAACCGTTCTTCCTCGAACGGACAAAAGAAAGAAGTACCTGAGTCGGGAAACAAATGTGGGTAGCGATTCCGCATATCAGACTCGAACTCCCAGGTCGATGCCTCAGGAGGCTGACCTCTCCACTGAACACGCACAGAAGGATAACTCTTCGACCTCAACTGTCGAACCTGCCGGTCTAGAATGGCCACCGGCTCCTCCTCGTAAGATAAATCATTGTCCAATTGGACAGTACTGAAGTCTAACACATGAGTGGGATCGCCGTGGTATCTCCGAAGCATAGATACATGAAAAACTGGATGTACGACTGATAAACTAGGCGGAAAAGCTAGTCTGTAAGCCACCCCTCCCACTCTGTCTAGAATTTCAAATGGGCCAATATACCTAGGGCTGAGCTTGACCTTCTTCCCGAACCTCATCACGCACTTCATAGGCGACACTCGGAGCAATACTCGTTCACTGACCATGAAATCTACATCTCGAACCTTACGATCCACGTAAGTCTTCTGTCCTGAGCTGAACGCAATCTCTCTGAATAGTCTTGACCTTATCCAAGGCCTCACGAACTAAGTCTGTACCCAACAACCGAGCCTCTCCGGGTTCAAACCATCCAACGGAGATCGACATCGCCTACCGTACAACACCTCGTACGGGGCCATGCGGATGCTTGGGCGGTAGGCTGTTGTTGTGGCGAACTGCGCTAATGGCGAGCGGTCCCACGAGCCTCCGAAATCAATAACACGGGCTCGAAGCATGTCCTCTAGAATCTGAATAGTCCTCTCGGACTGGCCATCCGTCTGAGGATGAAATGCTGTACTCAACTGAACCTGGGTGCCTAACTCTCGCTGGACCGCTCTCCAGAACCGCGAGGTAAACTGCGTACCCCGATCAGAGATAATAGATACTGGCACCCCACGGAGACGAACAATCTCCCTAATGTAAACCTCCGCTAACCTCTCCGATGAGTAGGAGACAGATACTGGAATGAACTGTGCTGACTTGGTCAACCTATCAACGATGACCCAAATAGCATCAAATTTCCTCCGAGTCAAAGGAAGTCCGATGACGAAGTCCATAGTAATCCGCTCCCGTTTCCACTCGGGAATTTCAATCCTGCGGAATACACCACCGGGTCTGCGGTGCTCGTATTTCACCTGGCGACAATTTAGAGCACGAGCGACATACGCGATGATATCTTTCTTCATTACGCGCCACCAATAATGTTGTCCGTAAGCACTGGTACATCTTCGCGGCGCCGGGTGAATAGAATACCGTGAGCTGTGGGCCTCACGCTAAAATCAACTCTCGAATCCGCTTCGACATTGAGCACGCAAGCTCGACCATGCAATCTCGATACCTCGTCATCATCTAGATTTACCTTTGTGGCACCTCCCCGTTGTACTATTGTATCTCTCAAATCACGCAAATGAGGATCATCAAATTGCCTCTCACGGATACGCTCTAATAGAGAAGAACGAGCTACCGTGCGAGGCTAACACCTGCTAGGCTCGAAATGTCTAATCTCGCGAACCAGATTGGCTAAGGCACGGACATACTAGAGCTAATGGTCTACGGTCCGACCGAGAATGTATGCAAGACTACCCGTGCTGGCGGACTTTCTACTCAATGCATCGGCCACCACGTTGGCCTTACCGGGTGATATAAGATAGTAACATCACGATCTTTTAGCAACTTCTAACCATCTCCGATGTCGTAGATTTAGCTCCTTTTGCTTGAACAAGTACTAGGCTTTTGTGATCGGTGTACACCTCGCATGTCACACCGTATAGATAATGCCTCCGGATCTTTAAGGCATGAACCACTGCTTCTAACTCAACATCATGAATTGGATAATTCTTCTCGTGTATTTTTAACTGTCTCGAAGCATAAGCGATAACCTTACCGTCCTGCATCAATATCGCTCCAAGCCATGTACGAGATGCGTCATAGTAAACTTATAAGGCCATGCACCCGTAGGTAGTATCAACATCGGTGCGGTGGTCAAGGCTATCTTGAGCTTTTGAAAGCTCGCCTCGCGACTCCTACGATCATTGGAGCTGGACACCGCTACGGGTCGACACGGTCATCGGGGCTACGATAGAAGAAAACCACTCTACAAATCGACGGTAGTAACACCGCCAATCCCGAGAAACTCGGATCTCGATCCGTCGAAGGCTGGTCGAGGCCAGTGCGGGCTGCCTCGATGTTCTTTGGGTCCACTGAATACCTTCCGCTGATACGATGTGACCCAGAAATGCTACGAACTCAACCAGAACTCACGTTTCGAAAATTTGGCGTATAGGCTGGTTATCCTTCGAGTACGAAGAACCAGCTGCGAGGTGCTTGCTCGTGCTCTTACTGGTTGCGGGAGTATACCAAGATGTCATCTATAAAGACTATCATGAACGGATCTAAGTAAGGCCCGAATACTCGATTCATCAACTCCGTGAATGCTGCTGCTGGGGCATTGGTCGATCCGAAAGACATGACCAAGAATTCATAGTGCCCGTATCTAGTGCAAAAGGCTGTCTTGGGAATGTCGGCCGCCCTGATCTTCAGCTGATGGTAGCCTGACCTCAAGTCTATCTTTGAGAATACCCTCGCTCACTGGAGCTGGTCAAACAAATCATCAATCCTCGGCAGTGGATACTTATTCTTTATTGTCACTTTGTTCAACTGCCGATAATCAATGCACGTTCTCATTGATCCATTTTTCTTCTTTACAAATAATACGAGGGCACCCCATGGCAAAACACTAGGTCTAATGAAACCCTTTTCAGGTAAATCCTGCAATTGTCCCTTCAATTCCTTTAACTCCGGCAGAGCCATGCAATATGGTGGGAGAGAAATGGGCTGAGTGCCCAGAGCCAAATCAATACTAAAATCAATATCCCTGTCGGGTAGGGTACCCAGCAGGTCTAAAGGGAAAACTTCAGGAAACTCCCGTACAATAGGGACTGATTCAATAGAAGGAACTTCTGCGCTGGAATCACGAACATAAGCCGGATAAGCTAGACACCCCTTCTCGACCATGCGTCGAGCCTTAACATAGGAAATAACGGTGCGAACGGAGTGGCTTGAGGTACATTTCCACTCTAGTCGGGGTGATTCTGGCAAGGCCAAGGTCACGGTCTTAGCATGACAATCTAGAATAGCATGGTATGGGGACAACCGGTCCATCCCCAATATGACATCAAAATCAACCATGTCCAAAAGCAACAGATCAACACGGGTCTCAAGACCCCCAAATATAACTACACGCGAACGATGCACTCGGTCGACTACAATGGAGTCACCCGCTGGTGTAGCCACATAAACTGGAATATCCAGAGCATAGCTAGGTACGACCAAATATGGTGCAAAGTAGGAAGACACGTATGAATATGTAGATCCGGGGTCAAATAATGCTGAAGCACCTGCGCCACGCACGAGAATGGTACACAGCAATCACGGCGTACGATGCCTCTGCCTCTAGCCGGGCGGCAAAGCATAGAATCGGGGATGCGCACCTCCCCTCCGAGCTACGTCTCTAGGACGGCCATCAGCTGGCTGACCTCTGCCTCTGGCTGGACGGTCTCCGCCTCTGCGATCTCGACCTCCGCCTCTGGTGCGTGGCGGGCGGTGAGGGTCGGCTGGTGCTCGAATCATAGGACGAGGAGCCCGCTGGCCGAGAGTTGCCCGTTGCTCGAGGACGAGTGCACGACAAAATGACACTGGGTCGCCATGGCCGTAGCAACTCTTGGGCGGTAGGGGTGCTGGCCACCGACGACTCGAATGGCCTCCACGAACACTGTGAAGAGGCTGAGCGTTAATAGGAGGAAGATATGAATACGCCACGAAACCCACGATCACTCGGTCCACCGTGTGAAGTACGAAGGGCGGAATGGAAAGGTACGGAAGGGCGGCCCCTGTCGAAAGATTCTGCGCCACGAGAAGAAGAACCACTAAACTTGCCTAAATGACGAGGCCTCGTGTGCGAAGATTAACCACTTCCACGAGCAATAGCCATCGCGACACTTACGTCTTGTATTGGCGCCTCACGAAATGAAATATCACTCCCCACTCCCATCGCCATATGAAGTCTAATTGGGTGATTAAGCCCATCTGTGAACTTGCGGACCCTCTCCAGCTTTGTGGGAAGTATGATTACTGCGTGACGAGCCAAATCGACAAATCTCGTCTCGTGCTGAGTGACCAGTAATAGTACACGATGGAGGCGCTCAAGCGCCTCCAAAGTGCATCCCGTCGAGTAGCGAGGGAGAAACTTCTCTAGAAATAGCTACGTGAACTGGTCCCATGATAAGGCTGGGGACCCGGCTGGTCGAGTCAAGCAATAATCCCTCCACCAAGTCTTGGCGGATCCTGAAAGCCTGAATGTGCAGAAGTCAACTCCATTTGACTCCACGATCCCCATAGTCTTGAGAATCTCATGGCAGGTGAATAAGAAGTCCTGAGGATCCTCTGATGTGGCACCGCCGAAAGTAGTGGTAAATAGCTTGGAGAACCGATCAAGTCTCCATAAAGAATCAGAAGTCATGGCCGCTCCATTTCCGGCATGAGCCGTGGTGCACTGGCGGGTGGCCACGGTGGGCTGAACCACGCGGTGCACGAGGGTGAGGAGCTGCGGCTCCGAGTACGAGCGATAGGAGTGCGGGCCCCTCCTCCAGACCCGAGAAGCGGCTGGTGCAGCGATAATAAGCTCTGCTCTGGCAGCGGCGTCCGTAAATCCGCTATCTCGACCAAAGCCTCCCGAAGATCCGGGGTAAATAAAGCCTCTCTTGGGACTTGAGCTGGGCCCACTGGAGCTGTCGGGGCTGGAACCTCCTCGTCAATCTCAATATGAGGCTCCGCCTCTGGAGTAGCTGGCGGGGGCTGAGCTCTACCCCTACCACGACCTACGATACGGCCTCGGCCTGCCCTCGCGGGAGGCTGCACGGGGCTCGGGGCTGCTGGTCGGCGGACGAAGAAGCGCGTGTCCTCACCATCTGCAAAAGGACAGAATAGAAGTTCGATCGGTATTTGAGGAACAAATCGCACGACAAGAAGAAACAAATAAGAGACTCTTTCCTAACTCAATAGACTCTGGAGGACAAGTACGGACGTCTCCGTACCTACCTCTCAAACTCTACTAAGCTTGTTCGTGAGTGGTGAGACCTATGTAACCTAGAGCTCTGATACCAACTTGTCACGACCCGGATTTTCCCCCAACATCGGGATCGTGATGGTGCCTACTTGTGGTAGCTAGGCAAGCCACTTTATTCACACTATCCTATTTTTAGCAATACTTCATATTCAATTAAACAACCAAACCAAAATCTTAATTAAACAAGTGCGAAAGACTTTATAAAAATAGAAATAAGTAGTTTTAAGGCAACTTATACTGAAATCCCCTACCCAAGACGTGGAGTCACCAACTCACAAACTACTACTGAATACTACACATAAAGGTCTGAAAGAAATATAACATAATCTGTTTGTCTCGGAACAAAGAGACTACAACTAATAACATAAGTAAAAGGAGAGACGCCGGGCCTGCGAACGCCTGCAAGCTACCTCGGTCTCAAAGTGTTCAACTTCCATGCCAAATATTTACTGCTGCTGTTCCTGATAGAAACCTGGACCTGTGCAAAAATGCACAGAAGTGCAGTATCAGCACAACCGACCCCATGTGCTGGTAAGTGCCTGGCCTATCCCGGTGAAGTAGTGACAAGCCTAGGACCAGACACCCACATAAACCTGTGCAGTTCAATATATATGTATACCACAGAATAACGAGAAATAACCAAGTAATAACACGATAAGGAATATCTCAAAAGAACTCAACAATTAACAACAGTTAATAAGTTCACAAGGAAAACAAAGAATGATGGAGAAATAATTAATATCAAGTCAAGGAATAGCAAGTAGTTGCACGGCATCACCATTCGTGCTTTTACTCTCATCCTCACCAAATAAGCAAATAAAGTGCACGGCATCACCCTTCGTGCTTTTACTCTCATCCTCACATCCATGGTACGGCATGATCCTTCGTACATGGTTCAATAATAAGGCACGACATGATCCTTCGTGCATAATCAACAACATGGCACAACATTAACCTTCGTGCATAATCAATAAAACATGGCACGACATTAACCTTCGTGCATAAATAATAAATCAAGGCACGACATCACCCTTCGTGCATTATCACTCTTCCTCACCCAATCATGAACCGTCCCGGCAAGGGACACAATAATCATTTCAACAAAGTCCCTGCAAGGGCAATCAATATCTCACTTCACAACAAGTCCCGACAAGGGAGAACGATAACAATTCTACAACCCGGCAAGGGTTCAACAATTTATCTGCAAAATATCTCACAACAAATATCAACAACGACTCACGGTCATGCTAGACGCCAGTGTATGGATGCTCGTCACCACAACCCATACACCGCACTCGATCACATAACACATAGCACATAATCCTATTCCCTCAAGCTAGGATAGAACAAACACTTACATCGAATGTTTACGAACAATTGAATCCGTGGTAATGCCTTTTCCTTTCAAATTTGGCTCCAATCCAATCGTATCTATACACAATTGATTTAATATCATCAATACTACTCAACAAACTAATTCATAAGGCCAATAACAACTTTTACAACATTCTGCCCGGAATAGTGAATTTCGACCCCGGGCCCACATGGTCGGAACTCGGGGTTCGGACCAAAATCCGGTTACCCATCCCCCACGAGTTCAAGTATATGATTTGTTTCAAAATCGGACCTCAATTCGAGGTCCAATTTCCCAATTCATGAAAAACCCTATATTCTACCAAAAACAAGAAATTCTACCATGAAAACCTTTGATTTCTATTGAAAAACATGTTTAATGTTGTTAGGAATTGAAAGAATTAAGTAAAAAGTGACTTACAATTGCTTTGAAGAAAAGGGAGTTCGTGAAAAATCGCCAATGGGTGTTTTTTTGGGTTGTGGAATGTGAAAAATGAAGCTGGAAATCGTGATTTACAGGTCTATGTGTTCGCATTTGCGTAACATGGGTTCGCAATTGCGAACCCCGACCAATTTCTGGAGTTTGAAAAATAAGCTAAGGATGGGAAGTTCGCATTTTCGAACTTTTGTTCGCATTTGTGAAGCCAAGGCAAATTCTGGGGTGTTCGCATTTGCGACACAATGTTCGCATTTGCGAACAAGGCTGGCTTCAAGGGACCTTCGCATTTGCGAAGAATGCTTCGCATTTGCGATGCCTGGCTTAACACTGAAGGCCTCACATTTGTGAGGTTGTGTTTGCATTTGCGAACCCAAGCAGTCTTGGACGCCCTTCACATTTGCGAACCCTGCCTTGATCTGCCACCTTCACAATTGCGAGAAATGCTTCGCAATTGCGAAGCCAACAGCTGAGTGAAAAACCAGCAGTGCAAAAATTCAGAAATTGATCCAACGGCCTATCAAATCTTTACCCGAGCCCCGGGCTCCAAACCAAACATGTACACAACATCAAAAACACATTACGAACTTGTTCGTGCGATCACATCGCCAATATCACATCGTTTTCATCAAATCAAGCCTCAAGTTCATGATTTTCATACTTTTGGTTTTCAAAACTTTCAAACTTGGAACTCAAGGTCCAAAACATATCAAACGACATCCGAATGTCACCAAACTTTGCGGAAAGCACATATATAATATTTAAGACTTGTACCGGGCGTCGGAACCAAAATACGAGTCCGATACCAAGGTCAATTAATTCATTTCCTTTAACAATTACATCAAAAACAATTTCATAGAAAAATTCATAACTTGGGCTCTAGGCCTCGGAATTCGACTCCGGATGCATGTCCAAGTCCCATATTTTCCTACGGACCTCTCGGGACCATCCAATATCAGGTCCGGGTCCGTTTACCAAAAATGTTGACCGAAGTCAACCATATCAATATTAATATCAAAATTCTTCAAATTTCTCATAGAATTCATATTTTCTATCACAAAAACTTTCCGGCCACATGCTCGGATCATGCACGTAAATCGAGGCAACATAGAATGAGGTTTTCAAGGCCTCAGAAGCTCGAAATGATTAATAAAATAAGTGATGACCCTTTGGGTCGTCACACCATGTGATGAGTATGTCAGTACTGTGAGGTGTATCTATGTGATTTTTGGTAGTGACGAAGAAGTCTGTTGGACAATAGATGAAGCGTTAAGTGTTATTTTCCTATTGTGATCTATTGTGTAGCCCCGAGTTATGGACGCATGAAGAATATTTTCGTATCGCCTAGTTGGAAAGTGAAGTGCAATACATGTGATGGTATGAGTTCAGACTTAGGAAGACTAATTGATTGTGTAACATATATGATAATGGAAGGTATGTTGAAATATCGAAATGAGGCGAAGCAGGTAGTTATGTCCAACGGAGTGTTTTTGAGTGGTATGATCCTTATGTGTATGTTAGAAGATCTCATGTGTAATTGAAGGGTATGTGTTGAAATTTGAGAATTTGGGACGCTTGCGAAAGTGGAATCAGCTGATGCGGAGATGAATGCAAGGTTTTCAGAGAATGTTAGTGCTAGATGATCTGTGTATTCACAAAACTTGTAAATGATTTGAGTTTGATCTCACTGTGGCATTGTGGCATCATTAGAGTAGAAGTGCTATGGGTTTTTAAGAGTGACTTGATATATGGCTTCGAGCCAAGTTGGGGAGGCTGCTGTTGTTCAGTTGATTGCATGGTTATGTGCTATATTGGTTCCGTTTCGAGGTATGATGGCGGATCAGTTCCGGTTATAGAAATTGAGTCGAGGATGGCACGTGTGAAGGAAAAGTTTTACAAAGGTTATATGGTGCTTTCGTAAATGTGAGAAAATACTAGAATGTTTTGAGCTGCTGTTGATAAAGAATGCTCAGTGTATAGAGAATAAAGATGGTTGTTTGTATCTGTATAAAATCATGTTCTACGGTGTCAAAGTACTAATAAGGCACGAGTGGTTCCGTTCATTAAGACAAGTGCATTACAGCTGAATAAGAGTGAATAACTCTCGAGAATGGTTTTACTGTGTTCAAGATTTTGCATGTAACAATCAGGTGTCTTAAGTTTGTGTATGTGGCTAGAGACTGTGTTTTCATTAGAAAAAATCAAGACTTGTGGTAATTTATGTTAAACATGGGATTCTATTTATCCGTATTTGGAAGGTAATGGCAACAAATTCAGATTCTCAGAAAGTTCTCCAAAGTAAAGCATTCTGTAATGCAGTATTGCTGGGAAATGTTTGAGAGGGTATTTAGGGGCCTATTTGTCTTAGATAGTGTGGTATCATGTGCGAGTCTCGTATGGTAATCCTGGATTGAGGTATTGTGGTGCTATAGAAAGGGAGAATATCAAATTAAAGATAAATCATGAAGGAAATTAGATAAATAGAATAGCTTGATAATAAACCGAATCGGTATGGTAAGGATATGAATAATTCTTGTATGTGTTCGAGGTAATGAGCCTTACATGTATTGTGCAGAAAAGCT
This sequence comes from Nicotiana noctiflora, assembly GCA_032618575.1. Classification (NCBI taxonomy): domain Eukaryota; kingdom Viridiplantae; phylum Streptophyta; class Magnoliopsida; order Solanales; family Solanaceae; genus Nicotiana; species Nicotiana noctiflora. Next base: position 31,153 of record JASVEL010008913.1, on the reverse strand, counting down.
CTTGAGTGTTGGCAGTTTTGTTAGCTTGGTTTGGGTAGAAGGATTCAGTCCTGGCAGTTTAGCTTGTACAATAGAATTGGGAGAGAGTTCTTATTGAGTTTTTACTGGGAGGTGGAGTTCTTGTATTATCCTAGTGTGATATGGTATACGCGGTATGTGGTGGAGAATTGAGATTTGTGGGTTCAAGGTTTTGGTTCAGTTCATAATGGGAAGTCATTAAATTCTTGAGCAGCACGAGCAGCTGCAGGTGAGTAAAGAATCGATCTTCAGATGATTAAGGTGATGTAAACTGATGATACATCGGTAGTATTGCGGCATTTTCTTGTTGAATCGACTGCGGATATTTGATTTTGTTGATGGCACAGGGAAATATTTGAATATCTTTCGCGGTATGAATGGGTACTTGATGTGTTATATGTATTCATACGGCGGAATGTGGGATCAGGTATAGTGATTCGTGTGGTATATGGAGTTGGAGACTAAGAGGTTAAGATATAGCCTATATCATGGTTGTGGATCATGTGTAATCAACCATTTAGCGGCAATTAGGATTTGGAGGCTAGAGTGGATCTTCACTTGCTGATATGTCTGATTTTGGATGTGATGTTGAAATTCAGATTGGTTGTCTTAGTGTGGGGTTATTCTAGACTATTGTGCTACGGACTATGTCAGAAATGCGAGGGTTGAAAGGCGAGGTGCATTGGATTATGTTCTTGCATAGTGGATATGTTTCAAAGATGCAGTGGATGGTTGGGAAGGATTGCTTTTCTTAATAGGGCCTTCGTGATGGATGTCAGTGCAGAGGTTTCTACCCTTGATTCAGTTCCGGTGTTGAGGGACTTTTTTTTTCTGGATGTGTTTCTTGTGGCCGGCATGTCGCCAGGCGAGATTGTGGATTCCGGTATTGATTTGGTACCGGGCACCGTACCGTACGGCTCCAGCAAGAGTTATAGTAGTGAAAAGAGCAGCTTCAGGCTTTCTTGGTAATGAGTTCATGGCAGGTCGAGGTGGCTACGAGTTCAGTTTCAGTTGGCTTGGTTGGCCCTGAATTGTATATTGAGGGATAGGTTGATTCGATCGTTATTGAGCTTGTTAGTGGTCTGAGGAAAGTTATGAGTTTCCCTTTGTCACACCTCCCTTTTTACTACCCTTTTTCCGAAGAATAAGGTATACCCCATTAATTACTAATACACCCTAGGATAGGATATACTAATAATAACAGGGAAGGAGTTTTTCCACTTTAAGGACAATCGGAACGAGATTTATTTTAGATTTTCAGAGTCTCCACTTGGGAAGATAATGGTGTCCCAAGTCACCGGTTAATCCCGAATCTGAGGAAATTGACTCTGTTTAAACAGTCCGCGAAACTAGAAATCCGGATAAGGAATTATGTTAACCCGAGAGAAGGTGTTAGGCACTCCCGAATTCCGTGGTTTTAGCACGGTCGCTCAACTGTCATTTTTGACTTATTTGATTTCTTTATATGCTTTTACAAAATGTGAATGTCCCGTTTTGATATTTTAACGATTTGCGACGTTGCGAAAATGCATTTCGGGTCACACCGCAACAAGTACGCCTGTGACCTTAATACGTCTCAACTTCGCCGAGATTCAAGATTTGAGTCACATAAATGTGAACTCATTTTTAGGAATGTATGTTTTAATCGTGCCTATATCGTCTACGTATTTTTATCTTTAGGAAAGACCGTGAAGTTCGATAAATGGTCTTCTCGAGTCTAACATTTTATTAACGTTCATATGGGGGCCCCGTTTATTTTCCTTTTATATGAGGCTCATCCCGTTATTTTTAAAGTCCAATCCTATCAAGTACTATATTCACTATTTTTGTTTTTTCTCCTAATTATTTTACTGTTTTTTTGGTATTTTCAGAATTTAATATTATTACGCCAGGTCCAACTATCCATTTCCAGGCCTGGACTTTGTAGACAGTATTAACAGTCTAATACATATAACTGGGCTTCTGAAACCCAGTATATATGTATATATCATTATTCAGAGGCCCGGTAATAAATTCAGTTGAATCTGGGCATGTGTTATCGATTAGGCCCAAAATGGATGGGAAAATTATAGAATAGAGTTGGAATCTCATAACAATCAAATATACATTCATTAAATAATGGAACATATCAACAAAAATCATTTTATTTCATAAACTACTGGAATACATATTCATCAGTAATAATTCTAAGTTCTAATCACTAATTAACATTGACAGGACTTAAATGATAATACAGTTATTTTAATTACTTAGACAGTGATAACAATACTAACTGTGCAGATTTGAACTATTATTAGTTACTGGATTCTAACTTATATTATTACAAATTGTTACCAAACTAGTTTAAGTGATAAAACAGTTAAAACTCATTTGCTCATTTCCTTTATAGAATTATTATCAGACTCTAATTAATGAGGTTAATTGATTTCTATTTCATATGTTATACTAGCTTTATTAAGTGAGTAAGATTCACGTATTAATCCAATTTTTAACCTAAGGCTAATGTTAATTGTACTTATGTGTATACTACTACTACTACTACACTATCTACTTACTTTGTCTCGACTACATATAATATTTAATTATTACAAATCATCCTACTGAATTATAGGAAATCTAAGGCATTATAAGATTAAAAGAAAGAAACAACATCAGAGTTCATCCAATATAGCTTATGAAATTTCCATTTCTTCAATCATCTTGTAATTACATTTTCGGATAAGAAAATGTACCCGATTCAGCAAAAATACAGCTTATAAGTCTAGGTTGGATGAAGAATAGTTAGCAATAGCAGGAATAGAGCAATAGTAGAGCAGACACAACAAAGTAGCAATATAGCAACAAAATAGAATCACAAAATCCAACAATTCAGCAAATCAACACATAGAATTGAGGAACTCCAATAGAATCCAGCAAAGTTGAAAACCAGTAAACTCTAATAGACTCCAGATTTCAGCAAAAACATTAGCTAGAATTTCAGTAGCCTAAGCTTAGAATCCCTTAATTGCTCAACCTTTTTCTAATGCAGAATCTCTAGCCTTTCAAAAAAAAAATCTGGACCAACTCTCTAACCTCTAACCCCCTTTTCAGGCTCAATTGAAGCCTATTTATAGATTGTTTGGGGTGAAATTTGAGGAGGAAATTCAAAAATCTTATTTCTAGTTCCCTCCCCTTTATTTTTTTATTAATTACAGTTCAATACCTTCAGTTGTAAGTCGAAATGCCTTGCAGCCCTTACTGGAAGGTTCTAGGTAGTTCTATCATGTTCTATTGAGGGTATATTAATAGGTTGCCCTCACTTGCTAAGGGTAATTTCAATTCTGCCTTTTTATTATACCTATCTTACCCTTTATTTTGTGATTAATTACAAGAATACTAGGTATTAAAGTCTATTATATCCCTATAGGCTCTATTAAATCTTGAATTATGGCATTTCTTATTCCCTTTATACCCTTATTATTGTTCTTTATTTACCCGATCTACTAAGGTTTGGGCAGGCTAGGTTAAATGCCTATTTAACTATTAACCACTATCTTATAACATATTTAAGACTTGGCCAGATTTCAACCCAGACCCTTTTCAATTTTAACCTCTTTTAACAGATTTAAACTAATTTAAAATGTAACCCCTTTATTAACTAAGTAACTAACCAGAAATAGATTGCAGAACAAGCCACTTAACATTTCAGGCATAGCCAAACTAACAAACAGTTCTAATCATTTCAGAAAAAGCCAAACTTAATTATTTCAAGAACTAACCCTAGATCTTTACAGCTATAACCAAATCAGAAAGCATCATAAAATTCAGAATAGTTCTAACAGATGAATCAGATTACAAATATAGCCAATTTATGTTGTATTTCACACATAGCCTTAATCGTAAATTAATTTCTAATTAACTAGAACTCAGAGAGAAGTTTTGATAATGGTTGAATCCCAATCAATCAAAGCATAATTTCAGACCAGGCATGTTGAACAAATCACATAAAAAAGCACATTTAAACACGATTCATGTGTAAAACTTATTCAAAACCCTAAAGTACTAAAACAGACTAGGCATGTATAAAGAAATAGAAATAGATCTTAGGCATGCAATTTATCATAGGCTAATAAAATAAATAGTCAATGAATCATATACAGAACATTCACAAAACAAATAGTCAAGAACATGCACAGAAGATTTATAGTAGACAAACAAGCAAAGAAGAAAAGGGGTAGGTAAACTTAGCTTTTCAGATTCGCTTTTTTTTTCTTTTTTTCTTTCTTTCTTCTTCTTTTGTTATTTCCAGGCTTCAAGAACTTTTGAAGACTCGAAGTCTTCTGATATCCATATTTCCTCGAATTGGGTTTATTTTGGAGTTTTGGTGGGTAAGGGGGTGTTTTGGGTGTTATTTGAGAAGTATTAAGGGTGGGATTTGTTTCGAGTGTTCACCGGAGTAGGGTTCCGGCGAACTTCTTTTCTATATTTGAATAGTTCTGGGTTGATTCGAGGTAAACCACCTATATGAGGTGAAGACCTCTTTGTGGTGATCATAGGGTATAAATCTGGGGGCCTGGTTCATAAGTTGGAGGTCGCCGGCTCGGGTTGCGATCGGACTTTCAAGAAAGAAGGGCTTTTGTTTTTTCTAGGTTTTCAGGGTGGTTGTGGCATGTGAAGATGGAAGATAAGGCGTTTGGGGGTGGTTTTGGCCGGAGATGGCCATGGTTTCAAGTCAGTCTCCATGGGAGACAAGATGAAGACGATGTAGGTGGGCGACTAGGGTTTCAGGTTTGTATATGAGTGTATGTATAATGCGTGTAATGAACGGGGAGACGGGGCTTATATACCCCTTTGATCTAGCACGATCCTGGCCCTTGGATCAACTGTGATCAATGGCCAGGATTTATTTCCTCAAAACGTTGTCGTTCCATTTAATGAAAGACAGCCTGGCACCTGTTAGATCTTAAAACATGAACGGCCAGGATTAATTTGTTATACTACATCGTTTAATTCTCTAATGAGACTTCAAACAGATTTGTCTGATAAATTCCTTGGACGGTCCAGATTAAATTCTTACACGGCGTCGTTTAGCTTTATATTAAGCCGCCTTATGAGATCCATTTATTATTTTCATCAATGATTGAGATTAAATGCTTCAACACGTCGTCATTTGGTTGAGAGTTTGGACTGGATGGTCATTCCTTTGGGCTGTGTACATTTGGGCCTGTATTTTTGTATTTCAGCCCAATTTGTTATATTTTTTGTATTTTTCTCTTGTATTTAATTATTTTCTTTGTATTTTCTTTTGTATTTCATTTTCAATTGTTGTATTTCTTTTATTTTCCTAGTTTTCCTGATTTTTATGGTGTTTTATGACATTTATTTATGTTAATTTTCTCTAATTTTTATATTTTGGTGACATTTTTTGATCAATTATTTTTGTAGTTTTTAATTTCTAATTTATTTTAACAACAAACAGAAAAGTATTTCAATTAGAACACTCAATTGCACATCAAAAATCTTATTTTATTTTTTATATTGGAATTTGTTTGCTTAGGGATCACGTGCTCCCAGATGCATCTCTTTGCTCGGGAACACGAAGAGTTTCAGTGCAAAGATAAGTGAGCAGTAATGAGAGATTTTTGCCCATTGGCATATTCCGTAAGAAGCATTTTGAAAACCTTTTGACCGCACCCTGCCTCAGAGGTTGCCTACATATCCTGGGCTAAACATGAATCAGGTCAGTGTAGTTCGGGAAGGTCTAGTAGTTTGAAACTACCAAGACTTGCTGCTACTGCTATTGTTGCTATAATCACTGACTAACTCCTTGTTACACCGGGATAAAAATGAAAAATAAAGAAGCTATTCTAAGCTATGATCTTATGAATTACAATAAATCCTATCTATGTCTTGTGTTCTTGCATTTCATTGCTTTTCCACATCGCATGTTACTCTTTTATTTGCATCATTCTTTTTGTGTATTTTTGATTATTTTCTTGTTTTTGATATACTTCTTCCATCCCTTCATGTGACTTCCAATTGTGTTTCTTGCCTCTAGGTCAATACCTGCTTAAAACAAAAACAAAAACAAAGAAAACTTTTTCCTCTGCCCAGTATGGGGTTTTCCATGTGTTATGGTGTTACTCATGTTAGAAAAATAATTAAAAATGTAGAAATTATTCCATTGTTATACAGGTGGGCGCCTAAACAATAATTAAAAATGTTGAAAAGTATTCCACTTGTTATACAGGTGGGCGCCTGTTTATTTAAAAAATGAAAAGTATTCTGCTTGTTATACATGTGGCGCATGTTTATCTAAAACATGAAAAGTATTCTGCTTGTTATACAGGTGGGCGCATATTTATCAAAAACATAAAAAGTATTCCGCTTGTTATACAGGTGGGCGCCTATTTATCTAAAACATGAAAAGTATTTCGCTCATTATCCAGGTGGGCGCCTGATACATGAAATAAAAACGCAGAAAAATATTCCCTCATTATCCAGGTGGGCGCCTAATGCATGAAATGAAAAATGCGGAAAAATATTCCCTCATTATCCAGGTGGGCGCTTGATACATGAAATGAAAATGCAGAAAATATTTCCTCATTATCCAGGTGGGCTCCCGATGCATGAAAATGAAAAATGCAGAAAAATATTCCCTCATTATCCAGGTGGGTGCCTGATGCATGAAATGAAAATGCAGAAAATATTCCCTCAGTTTGATAACTGGGGTGTGAGTTTTGAAAAGATAATACCTCTCTTACTGTTTAGGTAGGTTTCTTGATAATTGAGTGAGTCCTCCTCTGCGGATTTCCCCTTTTATTGCTGTATTTCTTTTTGGTGTTTTCCTCCCACATTGGTCACATTCACTTTAAAGTGATTAGTGAGAATTTGAAACTTTTGTTCCTGTCTAAATCACTGAACAATCTTATTAGTTATAAAATGTTAGCAACTGGCATTCCTGTTGACTTTTCTTTCATTGTCTGCCTCTTCTTCTTTCATCCTGCTTTGCGGTCCATTGCCAGATTTTCTTCAAATTTTCCTTTGTAATCCTCTTTCTGCTTTTCCCTTTTTTGTTTCTTTTCTTTTCATTTTTCCTTTGGCCTTGATTGCCATCTTTTTTTTCTTTTTATTTTCTTTTTTGACCTAGTGTTATTACGCCTCTTAACATGAGAAGCTGGTAGTTAGCTTTCAACAGGCAACTGGTTCTGATCAATGAAAATGCAGAGATATGGATTTGAAAGGGTAAGGGTGTCTTGGAGACAGAACTTATCTGGGTATGACGGCTGATTCCTCTAACCATGCCATGTATTTAAATTCCGACCGTGTCTGTGCAATCGAATTGTTTCCATCTTGACTCCATCCTTTCCTTTAACCCAAACATTTCTTATTTTTGCTGTTTTTGCTTTTTGATCAAAATATTCCTCACTTTCACCTTATGGTGCCCGTTATGGTTTTCACCAATAAGACTCTCTCATTTATTCTCTCATCTCACATTCGCCTTATGGTGCCCGTTAAGGTTTTCACCAATAAGAGTCTCATTTTTATTTTCTCTCATCTCACAATCGCCTTATGGTGCCCGTTAAGGTTTTCACCAATAAGACTCTCTCATTTTTATTTTCTCTCATCTCACAATCGCCTTATGGTGCCCGTTAAGGTTTTCACCAATAAGACTCTCTCATTTTTATTTTTCTTTATTTTTTGTTTCCAAACTTCTAGGTATTGTCCATGCCATGTTTTTCCTTATTCTCATTGTATCATCATTTCCTTGAAATTAATCAAAAGTTCTTTCTTTGGACTGTAATATGGCTTTTAGATGGGTTCAGAAAGAAGGGTATAAAGGCTCAAAATTTTAACGAGGGTTCGAAAATATTTACAACTCTCGGAATCATAAACATTACTTCTGCCACAGTTTCAATATTTGGGGAATCTTGGATTTTATTTCTGTCGTGACTGAACCTCATTGAGGCTGCCTACGCACCCTTTCGCGATCAAGTCAGACATAGTTCAAACCTTATGATTCACTTATTTGTTGCGTCTTGACTTTTTCCCGATTTTGTTTCTTTTGTATGCATCTTTTTTTGTCTTTTTCTTGTTTTTTTCATCATTTGTTTTCATTTTTCTTTTTCTTGCATCATCATTCTTTTTTTTTCATAATTGATTTCGAGAGAGGGATATGAAAGAATAAAGCAATAAGGCTCAACAGGGGTATCAATGGATAAAGTGTTTGGATAGAGAATAAAATGCCTTCATCATTTCAATTTCATAATTATGACAAATACAATTGTTCATATGAAAAAAGGAATCATACATAATATCTCTGACTGCATCTGAGTTGATAGCAGTCTCTACACATTTTCCTTCAACATTTGTCAAATATAAAGCTCCATTGGACAATACCTGTGACACCATGAATGGCCCTTGCCAATTAGGTGCAAACTTTCCTTTTGCTTCGGCCCAATGAGGCAAATACATCTCAGCACCAACTGTCCCACTTCAAATTTCTGCGGACGTACTTTCTTATTGTATGCTCTGGCAATCCTCCGCTGATATAACTATCCGTGGCAAACTGCCGCCAACCTTTTTTCATCAATCAAACTCAATTGTTCTAGCCGAGCTCTTACCTATTCCTCATCATCGATTTTAGCCACAGCTATGATCTGAAGAGAAGGTATTTCAATTTCTACAGGTATGATTGCCTCTGTTCCATACACCAATGAGTAAGGTGTTGCACCAATTGAAGTACATACAGTTGTACGATAATCCATGAGAGCAAATGGTAATTTTTCACGCTATTGCCTTGACTCTTCCATCTTCTTGAGAATCTTCTTAATATTCTTATTTGCAGCCTCCACTGCTCCATTCGCTTTAGGCCTATAAGGTGTAGAGTTACGGTGCAGAATTTTGAACTTTTGACATGCTTCTACCATGAGGTGACTGTTCAGATTTGCTCCATTGTCTGTGATAATCACCTTAGGAATTCCAAAGCGACAAATGATATTTGTGTGCATGAAATCCACTACTGCCTTCTTTGTCACTGCCTTAAATGTCTTCGCCTCCACCCATTTGGTGAAATAATCAATTGCTACCAAAATAAATCTGTGCCCATTAGATGCTGCAGGCTCTATTGGTCCGATGACATCCATGCCCCAGGCAACGAATGGCCACGATGCTGATATTGTATGCAACTCATAGGGTGGGGAGTGAATCAAATCTCCGTGTATTTGACATTGATGGAACTTCCGCACATATCTAATGCAATCATGCTCCATAGTGAGCCAATAATATCCTGCTCTCAATATTTTCTTGGCTAAAATGTATCCGCTCATATGAGGTCCGCAAGCTCCTGCGTGTACTTCAGCCATAATTGTGTCAGCTTGATGTGCATCTATGCATCTCAATAGCCCCAAATCTGGTGTTCTTTTGTATACAACTCATCCACTGAGGAAAAATCCATTTGCTAATCGCCTTATTGCCCTTTTCTGGTCCCTTGTGGCCTGTTCTGGGTACACTCATGTTCTCAAATATTCTTTTATTTCATGATACCACGGCTGATCATCAAGTTCCTCTTCCACAGCGAAACAATATGCATTTTGATCATGAACTTGTATCTGTAATGGATCTATGTAAGCTCTATCTGGATGATGCAACATGGAGGATAATGTGGCTAGAGCATCCGCTACTTCATTGTACATTCTCGGGACGTGTTTGAACTCTACAGATTGAAATCTCTGAGATAGTTCATGCAGACATTGTCGATAAGGTATCAGTTTCAAATCCCTTATCTCCCATTCTCCTTGAATCTGATGTATCAAGAGATCCAAGTCACCGATGACCAAAATATCTTGAACTCCCATATCTATTGCCATTCTCAATCCCAATATGCATGCTTCATACTCGGCCATGTTATTGGTACAGAAAAATCGAAGTTGAGCGGTAACAGGATAATGCTGACCCATTTTTGAAATAAGCATGGCTCCAATTCCGACTCCCTTGCTATTGACAACCCTATCAAAGTACATTCTACAACCTGGCTTATCATCTTGATCTACCTCTTCAACGTTCATTGCCTTCTCATCAGGAAAATATGTTTTTAACGGTTCATACTCATCATTTTGGGTTTTCTGCTAAATGATCTGCAACTGCTTGCGCCTTCATTGCCGTACGAGTTACATAGATGATGCCAAACTCTGTGAGTAGAATTTTCCATTTAGCAAGTCTTTCTGTAGGCATCTGGAATATATACTTCAATGGATCCAACCGGGATATCAAATAAGTGGTATAGGCCGACAAATAATGTTTCAATTTCTGTGCTACCCACGTTAAAGCACAACATGTTCTCTCAACTGAGTGTATTATACCTCTTAAGATGTAAACTTCTTACTGAGGTAATATATTGCTTGCTCTTTCTTCCCCATTTTGTCATGCTGCCCCAGTACGCAGCCAAAAGAATTATCCAATAGTCAAATACAGGATCAGAGGTCTTCTCGATTGTGGAGGAACCAATACTGGAGGATTAGACAGATATTCCTTAATTTTATCAAATGCTTCTTGACATTCATCAGTTCAATTCACCGCAGAATCTTTCTTCAACAATTTGAAAATGGGCTCACAAGTTGACGTTAACTGAGCAATAAATCTACTGATATAATTCAACCTGCCCAATAAACTCATAACTTATTTCTTGTTTTACGGTGGAGGCAAATTCTGGATTGCTTATATCTTTGACAGATCCAATTCAATACCATGTCGGCTTACTATAAACCCCAGTAACTTTCCTAATGGCACCCCGAAAGCACACTTTGTTGGATTGAGCTTGAGATTATATCTTTGGAGCCTCTGGAAAAACTTTCTTAAATATTTGACATGGTCACATTGCTTTTTGGACTTAATGATGACATCATCCATGTATATTTCGATCTCTCGGTGTATCATGTTATGAAACATAGTGGTCATTGCCCTCATATATGTAGCCCCGTCATTCTTTAACCCAAACGGCATCACCCTATTACAATATGTTCCCCAAGGTGTGATAAATGCCGTCTTTTCTACATCTTCTTCTTCCATCAGGATCTGGTGATAACCTGCATAGCAATCCACAAAAGAACCAATTTCATGCTTGGCACAGTTGTCGATCAATATATGGATATTTGGCAACGGAAAATCATCCTTTGGACTAACTTTATTGAGGTCCCGATAATCAATGCACACCCCGGTTTTTCCATCCTTCTTCGGAACTGGCACAACATTAGCTAACCAGGTGGGATATTTAGTAACCCGTATGACCCTTGCCTCAAATTTCTTCTTAACTTCTTCTTTTATTTTCACACTGATGTCCGTTTTAAATTTCCTTAGCTTCTGTTTTACTGGCCGGCATTCTGGATAAGTAGGCAATTTATGTACCACCAAATCAGTACTAAGCCCGGGCATGTCATCATAGGACTAAGCAAATATGTCCTTATACTTATTTAACAACTTGATTAAATCTTCTATGAGGGAAGCCTCTAAATGCACACTAATCTTTGTTTCTCGAATATTCTCCTTACTTCCCAGATTAATAGACTCCGTCTCATTTAAGTTCGATTTGGGTTTCTCCTCATAATGACTCAAATCTTTACTAATTTCCACTAGTATTTCCTCATCCTCATATTCCACTTCATATTCACTTTCAATTTCTTGTATAACTATTCGATTATTAAGACTGGACCGGGAATCCTTCATGCATGACATATCATTTGAATCAGCAAATATTGAACTATAAAAAAGAAGAAAAATAAAATAAGGCAAAAATGGAGGAAGAAAGAAATTACATTTTATTAAATTTTCAAAAGGTAACAAGAGTTGGATACATCTGATTTGATGAGGTGTGGGATTACAATTTTAAAAACAAGACAACTTTTGGGGAATGAAATATTAAAAGCTGACTACCACAACTCCCTCCTGATCGGAAGAGGAGTAGCTTCCCAGTTATTTAGCATAATGCAGGGTCCCACGAACTGAACATCCATTTTGCTTGTTCCTTCACCCGTTTCCAACACATTAACATCTTCTTGCTAGAAGTTCTTCATCCGGCTTTATCTCAGTACGGTTTGGCATAACTGTCGCCGGACGTCTCTGTGTACCAGGCCTGACAAAGGAGTTGGGTAGTTTTGGGATAGGTTTTGGGAGGGACCACACTTTCATCTTCATTTTCTTAGCTCTCTGGATATCAGCAATGGTAGGATTGAAACCCAAGCCAAATGTATCAGTACTGCCCGGAAGATGTATCGGCTGTGTTATACCTTGTAGAGTCACTCCTAAGCCCTTTCTTGGAGAAAACCGATTCTTTATCATCTCCTTAGCGACCATCATTGTTGTAGGAGCCACTGTGGGTACTGGCATGTTTTCCCCCTCAGATATTTTGTTCACCACCACGGTGTCCATGACTTGGTACACCCACGGACCTTTATCTCCTTCAGCTTCCTCAAATGGTGTAATAGCATTGCAAACATCATCTTTTCCGTGCACTATTTGCTCCCACTCAAATTTTACCATCTGATGTAAAGAGGAAGATATATCTTTCGCTGTGTGGATCCACGGACGTCCCAATAAAAGGTTGTATGATACAACAACATCTAGCACCTGGAACTTCATTGTGAAATCCACTGGTCTGATAGTAATCTCCAACATAATATCCCCTACAGTATTATTGCCACCTACATCAAAACCCTGTACACATACACTATTCAGATGAATTCTTTCATGATTGACCTTTAACTTTCCCAAGGTTGAGAGTGGATAAATATTGGCACTTGATCCGTTGTCCACCAGAACACGGGTTACAACAGATTCTTTACACTTGACTATGATGTATAGCGCTTTATTATGCTCCGTTCCTTCCAGTGGCAACTCACTATCTGAAAATGTTATCTTATTTGTCTCAAAGATCTTATTTGTGATTTTATCCAGATGGCATACTGAAATCTTCTCAGGCACATGGGCTTCATTTAAAAGTTTCATCAATGCCTTTCTATGTTCCTCATAATGGATTAGCAATGATAACAACGAAATCTGCGCGGGCGTTTTTCTCAATTGCTCCACTATAGAATAGTCTTGAGCCTTCATCTTTTTCAAGAATTCTTCCGCTTCCTCTTCAGTAACTGCCTTCTTTACATGAGCTGGGTTTTCCTTTACCAATTTTGTCTTTCTCAATTCTTCCGGGGCAAAGCATTGCTCGGAGCGAGTTAAACCATGAGTTTCATTAATTTCTCCTTTAACTTCTTTCCCTTTATACATCACTATAACCTTATCATGGTTCCACAGTATGGCCTTGGTATTCACAACTGGCAGCTGCACCACTGGTTTGATAACCACCGATTCTACATAAGCTCCATTCACGGTCAACAAAGGCTTCACTCCCGGTACTACTACTTTCACAGGCTCAGTCACTGATGGCTTCTTTGTTGGAAACTCAATTGGCATATTTTCCTTCTCAACTTCCCCACTCCACTTTGTTGTTCGCTTTAATCATCATCATTGATTGAGAAGGTTTTCTACAATTCTCTCCCTGCTCCAACTCTATCATATACGTCTCGTGATGTGCTGGTAAAGGATTCTGCGTGATATTTGGAGTTTTCGGAGCTTGCACTTCAATCCTCCCGGTATCAATAAGTTCCTGTATTGCAGAATTTAAATGCCAACACTTTTCTGTATCATGTCCCGGTGCCCCAAAATAGTACTCACAACGGATTGATTGGTCTAGATTTCTGGGTGGTGGGTTGGGAATTTTTGGTTCAGTAGGGCTCAACATCCCTAGTTCTCTCAAACGGTGAAAAAGACTGGTATATGACTCCCCTAACGGAGTGAATGTTCTCTTCCTTTGGGCTATATCATCTTTTACTTCTAAATCTGGACGAAAATTGGGTCTATTTGGACTTTTATATGTTTTGGAAGGAGGATTGGTATTTTGTGCGTGGTAGACATTTTGTGGAGCTGGGGTGCGCCATGGATGTGGAGGCGGTGGGTAAGGTTGAGCATGTTGTACAGAAAACCGTGCACTGGTTGGAGGATAATATGGTGGAGGTGGATTATATGGTGCTGGTGGATATGGTTGGTATGGGCGAGGTTGATGATGATATGGATTGGGATCCAGGGACCATGATCTACCTTCAATGACCGTAACTTCCTCATTCTTCTTCTTGCCAATCGACCCTCCGGTACCAATCTGTATTGCTTGGTTTGTGGCCGTGATGGCCGAGTAGCTCAAGATATTATTTGTCTTTAACCCTTCTTCTACAAAGCTTCCCATCTTGACTACCTCTAAAGGCTTTTCCAATTGCCGATACTAAGTGGCCATAGTAGGTTGGCTCCAAAGCCTGTAAAAAGCAGTCCACCATTTCTCCTTCTTTCATTGGCGAGTCTACATGTGCAGCCTGCTCCCTCCACCTGAATCCGTATTCCTAAAAACTTTCTCCGGGTTTCTTCTCCAACTTAGTCAACGACAACTTGTTAGGGATAATTTCTAGATAGTATTAGAAATGATTTGCAAACGATTGAGATAAGTCATCCCAGATGAACCACCTGGTATGATCCTATCGAGTATACCATTCCAACGCCGAACCGCTTAAGCTCTGGCTAAAATAAACCATGAGTAACTTGTTCCTTCCTCCTGCTCCGCGCATTTTACTGCAGTAACCCCATTAGATGGGATACTGGATCCCCGTGACTGTCATACGTATCAAACTTGGGTAGCTTACCTCTGGAAACAAACATAGATCTTTGTAAGCAACACTCACTTGGCCTCCCAGCCCTTGCATGTTACGAAATGACTGCTCAAGACTTTTCATCTTACGGGCTATCTCTTCTTGTTCCAGATTTATGACAGGATTTTCCTCTCTGTCATGTCTATAAGCGGTGTGTAGGAATCATGTTGCCTGAAAGTGGGTTCTGGTGGATAATAATGGGCGTCCTGAACATGGAACACAGGTTCGCTGGAAGATTTGTGTAAAGTAGCTGGTGGAGGTGCCACGTATACTGGAGCGACCTGAGATGGTGGTGGTGGAGCTTGTTTAGACAATGGTGGAGGTGCTTGTGAGGTTGTAGCATAGTAATGCGGGTAAGTTGGATATGTGGAGGACGAGTTCATAGTGGGTGGTTCAGGATTTGGGTTCGGAAGAGGGATGTATGCTGGGTTGGCAGGATAGGAAGGCAAAGGTTGACCCCTAGACCAGGCCTGATACATCTCTGGCATATGCTGTTTTAATTTGTACATCTCTTCTTTCATACTAGCTACGTCCATAACTTCATCCTCTTGTACCGGATCCATAATAGTGGGCTCGATTTCTTAAGTTACAGCTTTGGTCATGGCTTTTGAACGTGTATTGTGTCACAACCCGAATTTCCCCCACCATCGTGATCGTGATGGCGCCTACTCGTGGTAGCTAGGCAAGCCAACTCATTCAACATTTTCCTATTCATACCATCATTTTTGTTCTCATATTTAATAGCAAGAATAATACTCTTATCTTTAAATGTGGAAGTCTTTCAAATAAAATATGAATAGTAGTGTAAAGTAACTGACATAAATCCTCTGCCCAAAATGTGGAGTCACCAACTCACGAACTACTAAGGAATAACTACACATAATGGTCTGAAAGAAATAACTAATAATTGTCTGTCTCGGAACAATGAGACCACCACAACAATAAAAGCAAATAGAGGAGACGCTGGGCCTGCGGACGCCTGCAAGCTACCTCGGTCTCGGAAGCACAGAAATCCCACAAGTACTCTACTGCTGCTGCTCCTGCTGCTCCTGCTCAAAACCTGGACCTGTGCAAAAACGTACAGAAGTGCAGTATCAGCACAATCCGACCCCATGTACTGGTAAGTGCCTGGCCTATCCCGGCAAAGTAGTGACAAGCCTAGGACCAGACAATCACATAAACCTGTGCAGTTCTATATAATGTATATTCCACAAAATAACAAAATTATCGATTAATACAACTAACAAAAGAGGTATCATGCTGGGGAAACACAATCAGCAAAATATAATAAATCAGTAAAGAGAATTAGAGTGTAATAAAAATAACTATCACCAAATCAAGAAATTTAAATGGTTGCACGGTATCACCCTTCGTGCTTTTACTCTCACCCTCACTAAATAATCAAATAAAAATGCACGGCATCACCCTTCGTGCTTTTTCTCTCATCCTCACCGAATAAGAAAATAAAAGTGCACGGCATCACCCTTCGTGTTTTTACTCTCATCCTCACATCCATGGCACGGCATGATCCTTCGTGCATGGTTTAAATAACAATGGCACGGAATGTTTCTTCGTGCATAATCAGTAAAAATGGCACGACATAATCCTTTGTGCATAATCTATAAAATAAGGCACGACATGATCCTTCGTGCATAATCAGTAAAACAAGGCACGCCATGATCCTTCGTGCATAATCAGAAAACACGGCACGACATGATCCTTCATGCATAATCAGTAAAATAAGGCACGGCATGATCCCTCGTGCATAATCAGTAAAACAAGGCACGACATCATCCTTCGTGCATTATCACTCTTCCTCACCCAATTAACAATCACAGTTAAGGGAAAAAGAATGAAACAAATAATATGAACCGTACCGGCAAAGGAAACAATAATCATCACAGTAAAGTCCCGGCAAGGGAAACAATAATCAACTTCACAATAAAGTCCAGGCAAGGGAAACAATAATCAACTTCACAATAAAGTCCCGGCAAGGGAAACAATAATCAACTTCACAACCCGGCAAGGGTCCAAGAATATGACTTAAAAACATCCCACATTAACTCACAATATATGTCAACAAAAGACTCACGGTCATGCTAGACGCCAGTGCATAGATGCTCGTCACCACAGCCTATACACTGCACTCGATCACATAGCAATTAGCACATTAAATCCTATTCCCTCAAGCTATGATAGATCAAACACTTACCTCGACGGCATATAGTCCACTCAATCCTCAAGCAATACTTTTCCTTTCAATTTTGGCTCCAAATCAATCGTATCTATGCACAATTTATTTAATATCATCAATTCTACTCAACAAACCAACCCAATTGCCTAATTAAAGTATTTTTAACATGCTGTCCAAAAATTATAAAATTGACCCCGGGTCTGCTTGGTAAAAAAATTCTGAAAATTATACCATTGGATTTCTCGTCTTGCCACGAGCCCGTACATATAAAGAACACCAAAATTGGAGTCCGTTTGGCCCCTCAAATCGACCCATAAATGTCTCATAATTCTAGGCCCCAAACATATCTGAAACACGTCAAACGGCGTCCGTTTTCAACCAAACTTTACATTAAGTTCTTAAACAATATATAAGACTTGTACCGTGCGTCGAAACAAAAATACGAGCCCGATACCATGGTCTTTTAATCAATTTTCCTTTCCATTTTCATTAATAATTTTAGAAAAACAATTTCACAGAAAAATTCATATCTTGGGATCTAGGCCTCGGAATTCAACTCCGGACACTTGCCCGAGTCCCATATTTTCCTACGGACCTTCTGGGACCGTCCGATCTTGGGTCCGAGTTCGTTTACCAAAAATGTTGACCAAAGTCAACTATATCAATATTAATATCCAATTTATTCAAATTTTCATAGAATTCACATATTCTAACACAAAAATTTTCTAGCTACGTGCCTGGACTACGCACATAAATCGAGGTAATATAAAATAAGTTTTTCAAGGCCTCAAAAGCGCGAAACAGATGAGAAAAGCAAGTGATGACCCTTTGGGTCGTCACATCCTCCACCTCTAAAAGAATCGTTTGTCCTCGAACGGACAAGAGAAGGATGTACCTGAGTTAGGGAACAAATGTGGGTAACGGCTCCGCATATCGATCTCGGACTCCCAGATCGATGCCTCAGGAGGCTGACCTCTCCAGGACACGCACGGAAGGAAATCTCTTCGACCTCAACTGTTGAACCTGCCGGTCTATAATGGCCACCGGCTCCTCCTCATAAGATAGATCCTTGTCCAATAGGACAGTACTGAAGTCTAACACATGTGTAGGATCTCCGTGGTATCTTCGAAGCATAGATACATGAAAAACTGGGTGCACGGCTGATAAGCTAGGTGGCAGTGTAAGTTTGTAAGCCACCTCTCACACTCGGTCCAGAATCTCAAATGGACCAATATACCTAGGGCTAAGCTTGCCCTTCTTTCCGAACCTCAGCACGCACTTCATAGGCGATACCCGGAGCAATACTCGCTTACCAACAATTCGAATAAGTCTTCTGTCTGGACTGAGCTGAACGCAACCTCTCCTGGATAGTCTTGACCTTGTCTAAGGCCTTCTGAACTAGGTCTGTACCCGGCAACTGAGCCTCTCCCGGCTCAAACAATCCGACTGGGGACCAACATCGCCTACCATACAAAGCTTCATATGGAGCCATCTCAATGCTAGACTGGTAGTTGTTGTTGTAGGTGAACTCTGCTAATGGCAGAAACTAGTCCAACGAGCCTTCAAAATCAATGACACAGGCTCAGAGCATGTCCTCTAGGATCTGAATAGTCCTCTTGAACTGACCGTCCATCTGAGGATGAAAAGATGTACTCAACTGAACCTGCGTGCCTAACTCTTGCTGGACCGCTCTCCAGAAATGCGAGGTAAACTGAGTACCCCGATCTGAGATAATAGACAACGACACCCCATGGAGTTGAACAATCTCCCTAATGTAAATCTCTGCTAGCTTCTCCGATGAGTAAGAGACAGATACCGGTATGAAGTATGCTGACTTGGTCAGCCTATCAACAATGACCCAAACAGTATCAAATCTTCTCCGATTCAAAGGAAGTCCAGTAACAAAGTCCATTGTAGTTCGCTCCCATTTTCGCTCTGGAATTTCAATCCTCTGGAATACACCACCAGGCCTCTGGTACTCATATTTCACCTACTGACAATTGAGACACCGAGCGACATATGCAACAATGCCCTTCTTCATCCTACGCCACCAATAGTGTTTCCGCAGTCTTGATACATCTTTACGGTGCCCGGGTGAATAGAATACCGCGAACTATGGGCCTCCGCTAAGATCAACTCTCGATTCACCTGCAATCTCAATACTCCGTCATCATCTAGAGTTACCTTCGTGGAACCTCCCCCATTGTACAGTATCCCTCAGGTCACGCAAATGAGTATCATCAAATTGCCTCTCACGAATACGCTCTAATAGGGAAGAACGAGCGATCGTGCAGGCTAACACCCTGCTAGGCTCAGAAATGTCTAGTCTTACGAACCTATTGGCTAAGATCTGAAAATCTAGAGCAAGTGGTCTCTGGCTGACCGGAATATAAGCGAGACTACCCATGCTGGTAGACTTTCTACTTAACGCATCGGCCACTACATTGGCCTTACCTGGGTGATATAAGATAGTAACATCATAGTCCTTCAACAAATTTAACAATCTCCTCTATCACACATTCAACTCCTTTTGTGATCAGTGTATACCTCGCACACCACACCATATAGATAATGCCTCCAGATTTTTTTAAGGCATGAACTACTGCTGCCAGCTCAAGGTCATGAACTGGATAATTATTCTCATGTATTTTCAGTTGTCTCGAAGCATAAGCAATAACCTTGCCATCCTGCCTCATTATTATTCCAAGCCCAGTACGGGATGCATCATAGTAAACTGTGTAAGGCCCTGAACCCGTGGGTAAAATTAACATTGGTGTCGTAGTCTAAGCTATCCTAAGCTTCTGAAAGCTCACCTCACACTCATCTGACCACTTGAACTTGGCACCCTTCTACAAATCGACGGAAATAGCTTGCTAACCCCAAGAAACTCTGAATCTTGGTCACTGAAGCTAGTTGAGGCCAATTCTTGACTGCCTCAATCTTCTTTTGGGTCCACCTGAATGCCCTATACTAACACGATATGACCCAGAAATGCAACTATACTTAGCCAGAACTCATACTTTGGAAATATCTGCATATAGCTGACTATTTTCAGAGTCTGGAGAGCCACCCTGAGATGTTGCACATGCTCTTCCTGACTGTGGGAGCATATCAATACTTTATCCATGGGTACTATCACGAGCTAGTCTAACTAAGGCATGAACACCTCGTACTTATACACATAACCATGACTTTGGCCATAAGAGTCGTCCCTAAATACAATATTCCCAATTAACTACGTGTTATCAAATACCTTATTCGAGAACTCCCACTTTACTCAGAATGAGGTATGGAGACCTCGTGATTACTTTTTTGAATTAATGAGTCATATTTATCCGCACTTGGGTGCTCGTCTCAAAGGCTAAACTCAAAAGTTTCAAAATAGAAATTGTTAAATATGAATAGAAACTATACAAGAATTGTCAAATAGTCCTAACGGGCATGACTCTCATTTACGAATGTAATACGAAAATATTAATTTCATAATAGAAGAATTTTAAACACATAAACTCTTACCACTAGGACCTAGTCCTCACATGATATCCACCGCAACTTGAAGCTCGGTTTAGAAATATTTCACATTATGCAAATATTTGAGGACCTCATCCTCAACTCTAAATCACAAGTACTTGCACATTGTATCATCTGAATTTTTTTTTCATTTCGTTTCTTTCTTCCTTTCAATAATTGTCCGTCAAAGAAAATCACGACATAAAATGAACCCTCATAATGATAGGGCATACAATTAACGACTAAAATTAGTTATTCCAAGAATTATATCAAAACTCACTGTAATAAGTAATATAAAGTCACTCTTAGCATCATGGCTATTTTAGTGACTAACACCTAATAATAGGGGTGTCTATCCTCATGTAATAACCCAATGTGAGTATTCCCAAAAGCAGATTTGATGATTACGATGCTCACTCATGAGTGGAGCATATTAAGAGGACTCGCCTAAAATTTTCACCAACCAATCAAATTAAGGAGAAATATACTTTTTATAACTGTCGAAATTGTACATATGATGACACCATCTGGTGTAGTGACCTCACTCATACCATAAAAATTATATCAACGGTTGGGTCTCCACCTCTAGGATTTTCACCTCCACCTCTAACATCCCGACCTCTACATCTGGCTGGCCATGTAGGATAAATATTAACTGCAATGGAGCGTGTAGCCTGAGTGCTTTCCTAAAATTACATTTCTTCAAAATTCCACATTCACAAAAATCCTTTGAGGCTCAGCTAACTTATTGCACATTAAGACATATTCGGACACTGTCATAGTGACCTGGTACAACAGTTTAGATCGCATATACTACATATTGCAGAAAATCTGTGAGGTGACGTCTTTAGAATATTTTCTTAAAATAGAATTTAGTAGGTAATGTTGCATTGGCCGGCTTGCCCTCTTCGTAGTCTTGTCACAAACATCGGCGGCCAATTTCCTCTTTTTCTATGTTGGCTTAACATGGCTGAGCTACCCCATTTATTCATATACTATTCGTTATTCTCTGGGGACGATTCTTACCCCATGAAAAGAACCAACCTTAAATATGTATAAATTATTTAGAGGACCTTTCCATACCATATATATACACGCTCCAATAATTTACAATATTTGTCATTTACAACTCCAACAAATCAACTGGACGTCAAGGTCCCTTAAAACCCCACACGATTCATTAGGCGATCTCCCGATATGATTGTATCTTCCATTAGAACCATAACTGGTGTGGTAAATACATTAACTTCCCACTACTTCTGTTTGCCATCTAAAGCACAATAAAATCAACCCGATCGCATTTGACTATTCCCACGTTCTGTAATTCCTCACAACAGTTGTCAAGCACAATCCCGTGGGTTCTCAAAAGATGCACCGCTGAAGGTGGTAGCGAAGAGTTTGTTGAAACCTATCCGACTCTGTAAGACTTTTGAAGGCGTAGTTGATCTATCACCAGTAGGTGTCATTGTTCGGCTGGAGAATCGGTACATGACTTCGCCATTCGTGGGAAGACAAGAGTAGAAATTCAATTTAACATTTGAAGAACGAATTCGCACAATAAGAAAGAACAAGGAGAGACTTTTCCCAACTCAATAGATGTTGGAGGACAAGTACAGACGTCTCCGTACCTACACCTCAAACTCTACTACGCTTGTTCGTGAGTTGTGAGACCTATGTAACCTAGAGCTCTGATACCAACTTGTCATGACCCGGATTTCCCCCACCATCGTGATCGTGATGGCGCCTACTCGTGGTAGCTAGGCAAGCTAACTCATTCAACATTTTCCTATTCATACCATCATTTTTGTTCTCATATTTAATAGCAAGAATAATACTCATATCTTTAAATGCGGAAGTCTTTCGAATAAAATATGAATGTAGTGTAAAGTAACTAACATAAATCCTCTACCCAAGATGTGGAGTCACCAACTCACGAACTACTAAGGAATAACTACACATAATGGTATTAAAGAAATAAATAATAATTGTCTGTCTCGGAACAATGAGACCACATCAATAATAAAAGTGAATAGAGGAGACGCTGGGCATGCGGACGCCTGCAAGCTACCTCTGTCTCGGAAGCACAGAAATCCCACAAAATGCTTTACTGCTGCTGCTCCTGATCAAAACCTGGACTTGTGCAAAAACGCACAGAAGTGCAGTATCAGCACAATCCGACCCCATGTGCTGGTAAGTGCCTGGCCTATCCCGGCGAAGTAGTGACAAGCCTAGGACCAGACACCCATATAAACTTGTGCAGTTCTATATAATGTATATTCCATAAAATTACAGAATTATCGATTAATATAACTAACAAAGAGGTATCATGCTGGGGGAAACACAATCAACAACATATAATAAATCAGTAAAGAGAATCAGAGTGTAATAAAAATAGTTATCACCAAAATAAGAAATTTAAATGGTTGCACGGCATCACCCTTCGTGCTTTTACTCTCATCCTCACCAAATAATCAAATAAAAGTGCATGGAATCACCCTTCGTGTTTTTACTCTCATCCTCACCAAATAAGCAAATAAAAGTGCACGGCATCATCCTTCGTGCTTTTACTCTCATCCTCACATCCATGGCACGACATGATCCTTCGTGCATGGTTTAAATAACAACGGCACGGAATGTTCCTTCGTGCATAATCAGTAAAAATGGCACGGCATGATCCTTCGTGCATAATCTATAAAATAAGGCACGGCATGATCCTTCTTGCATAATCAGTAAAACAAGGCATGACATGATCCTTCGTGCATAATCAGTAAAACACGGCACGACATGATCCTTCGTGCATAATCAATAAAATAAGGCACGGCATGATCCTTCATGCATAATCAGTAAACATAATATGAACCGTACCAGCAAGGGAAACAATAATCATCATTGTAAAGTCCCGGCAAGGGAAATAATAATCAACTTCACAATAAAGTCCTGGCAAGGGAAACAATAATCAACTTCACAATAAAGTCCCGGCAAGGGAAACAATAATCAACTTCACAACCCGACAAGGGTTCAAGAATATGACTTAAAAACATCCCACATTAACTAACAATATATGTCAACAAAAGACTCATGGTCATGCTAGACGCCAGTGTATAGATGCTCGTCACCACAGCCTATACACCGCACTCGATCACATAGCAATTAGCACATTAAATCCTATTCCCTCAAGGCTAGGATAGATCAAATACTTACCTCGACGGCTTATAGTCCACTCAATCCTCAAGTAATACTTTTCCTTTTGAATTTGGCTCCAAATCAATCGTATCTATACACAATTTATTTAATATCATCAATTCTACTCAACAAACCAACCCAATTGCCTAATTAAAGTATTTTTAACATGCTATCCAAAAATTGTAAAATTAACCCCAGGTCTGCTTGGTAAAAAAATTCCGAAAATTATACCATTGGATTCCTCATCTCGCCACGAGCCCTTACATATAAAGAACACCAAAATTGGAGTCCGTTTGACCCCTCAAATTGACCCATAAAAGTCTCATAATTCTAGGCCCCAAAATCCTATTTTTCTGCTATTTTCATGAATTAAAGAATGGTATTGTGGTTTATAATCACCCATAAATGAGTTTTAATAATAATATCACTTACCTCTGTGATACCCACTGATTTTCTCTTTTAAGATCGCCTCAGAACCTTCATGCCGTTCAAAAATTGGAAAAAAACTCGAACTGCTCATTATAGTTACACTGTTTACGCGTTTTACTTCTCCCAATGGATTCCTTGTGAAATTCCAATGAATTTAGGCTTTTGAATCACTCAATTTGACCTTATAATGAATGAGATATGTAGGTTTTATGATTTGCAAATAGTGCAGGTTTTTAATACGCCGTCAGGGGCAATTTCGTCATTAATGTAAAAATCTGGGCAACCTTAGTAAAATGGCCATAAAATAATCATACGATGTTTAAATTCGATGATTCTTTTTTATACGGTTCCGTAATTCCGATACGGATCTAATGCTTCATTCAAAACAGTAATCGAAGCTCATTTATGGAATATGATATCATTTATGCTTGAAGAAACGATGTCGAAGCACAAGAAAACGAGCATAACGCAACCCAAACATATCTGAAACACGTCAAACGACGTCCGTTTTCGACCAAACTTTATATTAAGTGCTTAAACAATATATAAAACTTGTATCGGGCGTCAAAACAAAAATACTAGCCCAATACGTGGTCTTTTAATCAATTTTCCTTTCCATTTTCATTAATAATTTTAGAAAAATAATTTCACAGAAAAATTCATATCTTGGGATCTAGGCCTCGGAATTCAACTCCGGACGCATGCTTGAGTCCCATATTTTCCTACGGACCTTCCGGGACCGTCCGATCTTGGGTCTGGGTTCGTTTACCAAAAATGTTGATCAAAGTCAACTATATCAATATTAATATCAAATTTATTCAAATTTTCATAGAATTCACATATTCTAACACAAAAATTTTCTAGCTACGTGCCCGGACTACGCACGTAAATCGAGGCATATAAAATAAGTTTTTCAAGGCCTCAGAAGCGCGGAACAGATGAGAAAAGCAGGTGATGACCCTTTGAGTCGTCACATATTGTAGCTGTGATGTGCCAGAATGCCAGTTGCCAACTAAAAATCTAATACTCATCAACAACAAAACTCGTTAATAGTTAGCTCATAAGGGATAAACATCACAAGTTCTAAAATCACAACTTTTGCCTAGTCATTATGCATCATCCCGACATTATTCCTCTTTGAACCACCAGTTTTCTTTTTCACTTTTGTTTTTTCTTCATTTTATTGCTTTCTATTTATTTCTTTTTCTTCTTTTCCACTTTTCATTTTTGTTTTATCAGAAAATGTGACCCTTCTGTTGCATGTATATCACCTCATTGAGGGGCAACCATCTGCATGCCCAATCAATTTGGCTAGTAGTTAATGATCGCAAGTATGTGATCCAACCTTTTGATCCTTCTGGAACTTAATTTCTTTTGTTCTCATATAAAACTCTTCAATGCACATCTTTTCAAACGACCCGTAACTCGAGAACTAAGGATGACAACACAAAATGTTCTATCAACTACATTTGGAGAAGTAAATTGCATCCCTCGAAGAAGTCATGCCCTGCTTTATAGGATGTGAGGGCACGGAAGATATCAGCTACAATCATCGGTACCAGTGTGCTATTATCTTGCACAAGAAGACTACTGGCAATCCCGTCGACTCTTATATCAATATTTTAATCTTTCCTCGGGAATATAACCAATCCCAAAAATGCCACCATAAAGGCGAATTGCCTATGTTCCTCCCACTTGACTCGGTTAGATTTACTGCAAAGTTTGTTCGTAGGGTCATTAAATCCTCCAATATGACCATATCTGCGGTAGATGAAACTCATAGTACAAAACCCGTGAGCCAAGTCTTCATTATGAACATTTCTTGCAATTTTTAGGGAATCGAGGAATCTGTGCACTGTAATTGCCCTCAGAGCCGCCAGATATTTATCCTTTAGGGGAACCTCGCCTTTCCCGATGTAATAAGCAATTTCTTCTAATGTAGGAGTGAGCTCAAAATCTGAGAAGTGTAGCACATTATGCGCAGGATCCCAACAAGCAACGAGAGCCCGAATAATATCACCCCTGGGTATTATGTCCATTAACTCAGTAAGATCTCTCAGATATCGGTTGACCCAAACCTGTCCCTCTTGGCCCAGATCGTTCCACCATAACCGCAACTCCAAAGGAATTTTGTCCATTAAAGCAAAGAGTTCATTTTGTATTGTGCTCATCCTGCACATTTATTAAAGGCGATTTTATTCAGAAAAAATGAAAATATTTTTTAAAGATAATTTTTCCATTATTTTGAAAGAATTAGCTTTTTTGGGCTATTTATTTTAAAAAGAAAAGACATGACTTCAAAGTGGCAATTCTTGCAAAAACAACCTTCCGGCGTCCTTTCAGAACATTCGGCTATTTTCAAAAAATAGCATCACTTTGATTTATTGAAAACTAATAATTCAACATTTTTTGTCATTTTCTAAAAGGGTGGTTGAACCCGTCGAGGGTTGCCTACGTATCTCACCTAGTAGTGAGAATCTAACCTGCGTAGTCCGGTCAGATTATTTTGTGACCAATTATTTCAACAATATTATTCCACCTATTTTTCAAACTTTCCTTTCAAATTTTCAACAGCGTTTCATCAACATTTCTATATTTTCTATTCTAAAATTCTCTTTCTTTTGTTTTCAGAAATTTAGCCGGTCCGCATAATAATCCAGGACAAATAAATGCAACATATAATATGTTCGGTCTTTGATTACCGGGTCACCTGTCCTAGATGGACCCAACCCCTGTGTTGAGTCCCCTAAGACAGTTATGATGCAAATAATCGTCCTAAATCTAGGCTCAATATCCTGATATTTTCATGGTGCTAGACCGTGTATCCGAGTTGACAACTCGAATCGAGGAGGGGGCTACGTATCGGGGACCCGTGGGGTCGTTCGGCTTTGTAACTTATCCGGCCTCTATTTCTTATTTAGGTTGTGACACTAATAGAAAGGGGAGTCTTAACCAGTAAGCACATTGTCACGACCCGGATTTTTCCCCCAACATCGGGATCGTGATGGCGCCTACTCGTGGTAGCTAGGCAAGCCACTGTATTCATACTATCCTGTTTTTAACACAATTTTAATTAAATAAATGCGGAATACTTTTTCGAAATAGAGATAACTAATTACAAGATGAAAATCATACTGAAATCCTCTACCCAAGACGTGGAGTCACCAACTCACGAACTACTACCGAATACTACACATAAGAGTTTGAAAGAAATATAACATAATTCTGTTTGTCTCGGAACAAAGAGACTACAGCTAGTAACATAAATAAAGAGAGAGACGCCGGGCCTGCGGACGTCTGCAAGCTACCTCGGTCTCAAATATGATCAACTCCCACGCAATCGATTTACTGCTGCTGCTCCTGATCGTAACCTGGACCTGTGCAAAAACGCACGAAGTGTAGTATCAGCACAACCGACCCCATGTGCTGGTAAGTGCCTGGCCTATCCCGGCGAAGTAGTGACAAGCCTAGGACCAGACATCCACATAAACCTGTGCAATTCAATATATATGTATACTACAGAATAACAAGAAATAACCAAGTAATAACACAATAAGGGATATCTCAAAGAATTCAACAATTAACAACAGTTAATAAGTTCACAAGGAAAAACAAAGTATAATGGAAACACAAGTAATATCAAGTGAAGGAATAGCAAGCAGTTGCACGGCATCACCCTTCGTGCTTTTACTCTCATCCTCACCAAATAAGCAAATAAAGTACACGGCATCACCCTTCGTGCTTTTACTCTCATCCTCACATCCATAGTACGGCATGATCCTTCGTACATGGTTCAATAACGAGGGCACGGCATGATCCTTCGTGCATAATCAATAAAACATGGCACGACATTAACCTTCGTGCATAAATAATAAATCAAGGCACGGCATCACCCTTCGTGCATTATCACTCTTCCTCACCCAAACAACAATCACAGTTAAGGGCAAAGAAAGAAGCAGTAATTCATAATCTGTCCCAACAAGGGCAATCAATAATTATCTTCACAACAAGTCCCGACAAGGGAGAACAATAACAATTCTACAACCTGGCAAAGGTTCAACAATTCCTCTGTAAATATATCTCAAAATAAGCATTTTCAACGACTCACGGTCATACTAGACGTCAGTGTATGGATGTTTCGTCACCACAGCCCATACACCGCACTCGATCACATAACACATAACACATAATCCTATTCCCTCAAGCTAGGATAGAACAAACACTTACCTCGAATGTTTATGAACAATTCAATCCGTAGAAATGTCTTTTTCTTTCAAGTTTGGCTCCAATCCAATCGTATCTATACACAATTGATTTAATATCATCAATACTACTCAACAAACTAATTCTTAAGACCAAATACAACTTTTACAACATTCTGCCCGGAATAGTGAATTTCAACCCCGGGCCCACATGGTCGAAACTCGGGGTTCGGACCAAAATCCGGTTACCCATCCCCACACGAGTTCATGTATATGATTTGTTTCAAAATCAGACCTCAATTCGAGGTCCAATTTCCCAATTTATGAAAAACCCTATATTCTATCAAAAACAAGAAATTCTACCATGAAAACCTTTGATTTCTATTGAAAAACATGTTTAATGATGTTAGGAATTGAAAGAATTAAGTAAAAAGTGACTTACAATTGTTTTGCAGAAGAAAGAATCCGTGAAGAATCGCAAATGGGTGTTTTTGTTTTGTAAAAAGTGAAGAAATGAACTGAAAATCGTGTTTTACAGGTCTCTGTGTTCGCATTTGCGAACATGGGTTCGCAATTGCGAACCCCGACCAATTTCTGGAGTTTGAAAAATAAGCTAAGGCTGGGAAGTTCACATTTGCGAAGCCAAGGCAAATCTGGGGGCGCCCATCAAATCTTTACCCGAGCCCCCCGGGCTCCAAACCAAACATGTACACAACCTCAAAAACACATTATGAACTTGTTCGTGCGATCACATCGCCAATATCACATCGTTTTCATCAAATCAAGCCTCAAATTCATGATTTTCATACTTTTGGTTTTCAAAACTTTCAAACTTGGAACTCGAGGTCCAAAACATCTCAAACGACATCCGAATGTCACCAAACTTTACAGAAATCACATATATAATATTTAAGACTTGTACCGGGCGTCGGAACCAAAATACGAGCCCGGTACCAAGGTCAATTAATTCATTTCCTTTAACAATTACATCAAAAACAATTTCATAGAAAAATTCATAACTTGGGCTCTAGGCCTCCGAATTCGACTCCGGACGCATGTCCAAGTCCCATATTTTCCTACGGACCTCTCGGGACCACCCAATCTCGGGTCCGGGTCCGTTTACCAAAAATATTGACCGAAGTCAACCATATCAATATTAATATCATTTTTATCCACATTTCTCATAGAATTCATATTTCCTATCACAAAATCTTTCCGGCTACATGCTCGGATTGTGCACGTAAATCGAGGCAACATGGAATGAGGTTTTCAAGGCCTCAGAAGCTCGAAATGATTAATAAAATAAGTGATGACCCTTTGGGTAATCACAATCTCCACCTCTAAAACAACCGTTCGTCCACGAACGGACAAAAGAAAGAAGTACCTGAGTCAGGAAACAAGTGTGGGTAGCGGCTCCGCATATCAGACTTGGACTCCCAGGTCGATGCCTCAGGAGGCTGACCTTTCCACTAAACACGCACAGAAGGATAACTCTTCGACCTCAACCTGTCGAACCTGCCGGTCTAGAATGGCCACCGGCTCCTCCTCGTAAGATAGATCATTGTCCAATTGGACAGTACTGAAGTCTAACACATGTGTGGGATCGCCGTGGTATCTCCGAAGCATAGATTCGTGAAAAACTGGATGCACGGCTGATAAGCTAGGCGGCAAAGCTAATCTGTAAGCCACCCCTCCCACTCTGTCTAGAATCTCAAATGGACCAATATACCTAGGGCTGGGCTCTCCCTTCTTTCCGAACCTCATCACGCCCTTCATAGGCGACACCCGGAGCAATACTCGTTCACCAACCATGAAATCTACATCTCGAACCTTACGATCTGCATAAGTCTTTTGTCTGGACTGAGCTGAACACAATCTCTCCTGAATAATCTTGACCTTATCTAAGGCCTCCTGAACTAAGTCCGTACCCAACAACCGAGCCTCTCCCGGTTCAAACCATCCAACTGGTGATCGACATCGCCTACCATACAACGCCTCATACGGAGCCATCCGGATGCTAGACTGGTAACTGTTATTGTAGGCGAACTCCGCTAATGGCAGAAACTGGTCCCACGAGCCTACGAAATCAATAACACAAGCTCGAAGCATGTCCTCTAGAATCCGAATAGTCTCTCGGACCGGCCATCCGTCCGAGGATGAAATTGTGTACTCAACCGAACCCGGGTGCCTAACTCCCTGCTGGGACCGCTCTCCGGAACCGCGAGGTAAACCGCGTACCCCGATCGGAGATAATAGATACCGGCACTCCATGGAGACGAACAATCTCCCTAATGTAAACCTCCGCTAACCTCTCCGACGAGTTGGAGACAGATACCGGAATAAAGTGTGCTGACTTGGTTAGCCTATCAACAATGACCCAAATAGCATCAAATTTCCTCCGAGTCAAAGGAAGTCCAGTAACGAAGTCCATAGTGATCCGCTCCCATTTCCACTCGGGAATTTCAATCCTCTCGAATACACCACCAGGTCTCTGGTGCTCATATTTCACCTGCTGACAATTTAGACACCAAGCGACATACGCAACGATATCTTTCTTCATCCTGCGCCACCAATAGTGTTGCCGTAAGTCCTGGTACATCTTCGCGGCGCCTGGGTGAATAGAATACCGCGAACTGTGGGCCTCTGCTAAGATCAACTCTCGAATCCCTTCGACATTTGGCACACAAACTCGACCCTGCAATTTTAATACCCCATCATCATCTAGATTTACCTGTGTGGCACCTCCCCGCTGTACTGTATCTCTCAACTCACGCAAATGAGGATCATCAAATTGCCTCTCACGGATACGCTCTAATAAAGAAGAACGAGCGACCGTGCATGCTAACACCCTGCTAGGCTCAGAAATGTCTAATCTCACGAACCGGTTGGCTAAGGCC
>JASVEL010008912.1:0-75467 GCA_032618575.1 Nicotiana noctiflora | reverse complement strand
TGAAACGCATCTGACAACGTTTCTCAATACTGGAACTGAATTAATGGTAGATACCTCTACACTAACATCCGCCCCTAAGGTCCAACTGACAAAGCAATGCCTACCAGCCGTCCGCTGGTCCTGGGTACAACTACTCCGTTGGAGCATACTCTGATGCTCTCTGCTACGCAATTTGTGCCATTTTCCGACATAGTCCATATCACATTAGTCTAGACAATCTGACCCATGACAACCAGTCAGCAATCAAGTATCATAATCCGAATTCGTCTTATCAAGTCAAGAGAGAGCCTCTAAGGCTTCCGATTTCCAATAATCACAAAACGGTGTCGATGCACACGATATACAACCACTGCATAGGCGGATTAACGAGAACTTCAAGTCTCCTACACATATATAACACATGAATCACTATGCCTGATTCCGTATTCCACCGTACATATACATAACGCACATCAAGCGTCCATTCATACCACGACAGCCATTCATAAATTTCACTATGCCATCAATGACTCAGTTATTATAGTCGATCCAACAAGAGAATACCACCATACCACTGGATATCATCAGTTTACATTACCTTGTCCTTTTTGGATCATATTCCCTGCCAAGTTAATAGAATAGCAGTACCATTTTCTTAAATTATTAGAAAGATCGATTCTTAATTCACCTGCAGCTGTCTGCGCTGCTCAATAATTTTATTAACTTCTCGTATATTATGAATTGATCTCAAAACCTAGAATATACCATATTACACTAAACATGGAAATTCATATCCCTTTCCTCCGCCTCAACATCGGCGCACTCTACTAGTCAAGGACTTTCGCGATCCCATATAGAAGAAAAACTCATTACACATTCCACGCTTCGTATACCGACAGGAATATACTCATTTTCAAACCATGATAAAACACATCACAAACTATTTCTTCCCATTCGTTGCATAAGTTTAACTGCCAGGACTGAGTCCTTATACCCATATCGAGTTACACAATTGTCAGCACTCAAAGGCTTTGTTGCACAATATCTGCAAGACTCATTACTTCAATCACATACCAATAATTAGTCATATTCCTTATCATACCGCTTCGGTTTATTAACAAGTTGTTCCATTTACCCAGTTTCCTTTCTGATTCACCTTTGATTTAATATTAGCCATTACTGTAGCACCATAACACATCAACTTATTCCACACGAGACTCGTACATAAGACCACACGGTCTAAGACATCTAGGCCACTGAATACTCTCTCAATATTTCCCAGAAGGATCACATCCTACAATACTTTATTTTGAAGAACCTCTTGCGATTTGAATTCGCTATCATTACCTTCCATTATGGATTACATAGAATCCCATCATTCACATAATATAACACAAGTCTTGATCCCTTCTAACGAAAACACCATCTTTATCCACATACATAATCTTAAGACACCTTACCGTTACAAGCAAAAATCTGGAACACCACAGGACTATTCTTGGGTGTCATTCACCTTTATTCAGCTGTAATTCAACTGTCTTATGGAACAGAACCACTCGTGCCTTGCTAGAACTCTGACACCGCAAAACATGATTACATACAGATACAATTAGCTATCTTTCTTTTCTATACACCGAACATTCTTTACCAACATAAGTTCACAACATCTTAGTATTTCTTCACATCTACGTAGCACCATAACCCTTATCGAAATTTCCCAACATACCTAGAGACAGAGCCAACACGGCACACAACAGTGCAATTAGTTAATCAATAACAACCTGCCCAACTTAGCTCGGAGCCATACATCAAGGCACTTCTAGCTACTCATAGCATTCTTACTCAAATGATGCCACAAAGTTCTAGTTAGATTAAACTCAAGTCATTTACAAGCTTCAGCGGAGATTCAAATCATCAGAAATATTAACTCTTTTGCATTTCTTGCATTCATTCACACACAATAGTTACGCCCCCTCTTTAGGTGACAAAATCTTTTCTAAGTCCCAAATTTTCCAAAAATTTTGGCAGAGTTCCCTTTGTAAATTGGCCTATCCACCTGCCAGAGAATCACCAAAACCATCCTAGCAATACATTCACAACTCGACAAGACATCACAATGCATATCGACAACATTAGTCTCAATACTACACAAATCATATTATCATATTTGGTACATGAACATGCGTTGTACCTGCTCGAATCATAACACATATCAACTACCTTTCAATTACACATGAGAACCAATCCACCTATCTCGCCTCAATTTAGCATTTCAACACAATACCTTCCACCAGGATACACATAGCATAATCATTTTAGTCTTCCTGAGTTTGAACTCGTTCAACTACACATAAGGCACTTTACCTCGATGCGTACACAGACGTGCAGAAGGAATTTCAAAAGCATATCTCAAGCTGAATCAAGTACGCACGATAAGAATTCTAAGAAATGTGAAGTGTTTCCTAAAGGTTCGTAGCCTCCCGAGGATAAGTACAGGCGTCCCCGTACCGATCCACAAGACTCTACTAACCTGCTCAAGACTCGTGAGGCCTAGTAAACCTAGGCTCTGATACCAACTTGTCACGACCCCAAATCCGGTCGTGATGGCGCCCAGCACACTGCTAGGCCAGCCCGACCAAGCAACAACAATCATAGAGCTATGAGCTCGCCTTATCCATTTAAGCATATCAATTGTAAAATAACAGTGATGTATATATCGAAACAGGGGAACCAAGTCCCAACGCATACCAACTCCCATAGACCGAAGGGTCAAGAGTCATGAGCCTCTACAGAGTATACAAAGTGTAAATAGTGAATATAATTGTGCACAAGTGTGGGATGATCAGAACAAAATACGGACAAACTGGAGAATCAGGTCCTGCGAACGCTGGCAGCTACCTCGACTGTCCAAAAGCACTCCCGAGCCACAATAGAATCAGCTCCACCGTGATGTACCTGGATCTGCACACAAGGTGCAGGGAGTCGGGTGTGAGTACTTCCAACTCAGCAGTAATAAAAGTAAATAATGTTGAAGGGAAGAAAACCACGATAGGCACTATCTCATGCTACACAATACATAACTATCTTTTTATCCCTTTCTAGCATATGTGAGTAGATTATTTAGAAATCTAAATTTTTAGCTACTTTCTTTCATGATAATATACCAATACCTGGATACAATCTCAAGCAGTGCAAGTCCGCACTCAAGTCAGCCCCTCGGGCTCAGCACTCCTTATCAATTTACACCAGGAGATCTGGTCAATAAGGCAACTAATGCATGTGCCAGTAATGTATGAGTACTGAATGTTATGCCACGTAGTACACGCAAACCAATGTATGTATGCCATGCAATGCATATGACCGCTATGGCGTGTAGCCCGATCCTTTTGGGTACCCGTGCTCACTGTGGGGGTTCAGACTCCGGAGGGGCTCCTACAGCCCAAGCACAATATTAATATCACACCTGCTGCGGCACGCAGCCCGATCCGTATACCATTGCGGCGTGCAGTTCGATCCATGCATATGTATGCATATGCTCACATAAAATGCCATGCCCTAACATATGGCCCTCGGCCCCAATCAGTCTAACAAATAATCAAGAAAACCCTACGGGCAACAATATCATGTTAGCTCACAGCTAAAAATGTTATTAAGACCTTGTTCAAGTTTTTCATAACTTTATAAAAATGTTGAATAGCAAAATACCATTTTTAAACCTTAAATTTAGAATAAAATATGCACAGTGTTATCAAGACAATGATACCAATCCCTGAAGGATTCAAATAATTGGCACAAAGCCCAAACATGATAATTAGTCCAATTCATTTCAACAATTAGGTGTTATTATTTATTACGCAGGACGGACCAAGTCACGATCCCCAATGGTGCTCTACCCCACGCCCGTTATCTGGCATGCAAGTCACCTCAATACAGCACTAAGATGTGCAAGTCCGGGGTTTACCAACCCTCAGGACATCATATACAAGTATTACCCACCTCGAACCGACGAAAGCTCATGCCCGCGATGCCTTATCTCCTCGAACCGGCATCCACGCACATCAAAACTAGCACAAATCAGCACAAATATATCAAAATAGGCTAATGGAACATCACCCAATCGAAAGAACTCGAAAAATATCAGAAATCACATTTTCGGAATCCTCGTCTCTCCACGAGTCCGTACATACCAAGAACTCCCAATTCGGACCACAAATGGTCCTTCAAATCCCCATTTTAAGATTTTTGCTCAAAGCCCTAATTTTCTTGATTTCTTACCCAAATTCAAAGAATTAATGGAAGATTCTTTGATAAAATCATGTATTTAACTCATAAAACTTACCTCCAATGATTCCCCGTCGATATCCCTTCAATTCCCGTCCAAAAGCTCTCAAGAATGACCAAAAATCGTGGAAAAATGGGTTGGTTTCGTGACTGGAATGTTTTAAAAACATTCTGCCCAGGCATATTACTCATCGCGATCGCGGAAATGGCTCTGCGATCGTGGAGAACAAAATTTGGCCCAACATTTACCCTTCACGATCGCGGCAAAGGCTTCGCGATCGCGGTGAACAAACTCCGGTTCCTCCGGACAGGCTTCAGTATAATGATTATAACGTTTTGCACACAACTCCGAATGCTGAATGGTTTGATGTTCTGAAAACTAGACACATAGGGATATAACCTTCATTTGATGCTCAGTTCCTGAACCCTTATACATTTCTGGATATAATCTTCCCAATTTATACATGTGTATTAGAGATCCTTCTCGGATACCCTATAGTGTAACGTCCATAACTATTTACAAATTTGTCCAAATGACGATTGCATTATCTTTCGGAAAACTAGACACGATGAGCTACAACTTTCATTTTTGAATCACTTTAATATTCCTTGTAGATAAAAAGATATGAGCTTCCGAAGTAGGATCAATGCACAGAAATTTTCCTTCTTCGCGATCGCAGAGCATTTCACGCGATCGCGATTCATTAATACTTTTCGCACATTTTACTCACCGCGATCGCGTCCCATTGTCCGTGATCGCGTAGAACACTGCTATAGACATAAATCAGCAGTTAAAAATGGCCTAGAAATGGTCCGAAACCACCCCGAAACTCACCCGAGGCCCCGGGACCTCAACCAAAAGAACCAACACGCCCTATAACCTTATTCGAACTTGTTCCAATCATCAAAACTCTATCGTTAACATCAAAATCGTCCGTTTTCAACAAATTTAAGCTTAAGTTTAACTTTAACTTCAAAAATTCACATTCAATCAAAAACCCGACCAAACGATGTCCGAATGACCTAAAAATTTGCAGGCATATCCAAAATCACCTAACGGAACTACTGCAACTGTCGGAATTCCATTCCGACTTCCGGATCAAAATCTCACCTATCGATCGGATTTCGCCAAAATTCAACCTTAGCCAATTCAAGCCTATTTCTACACCGGATCTCCAAATTCAATTCCGATTGCTCTCCTAAGTCATAAATGATCCCTCGAAACTAGTCGAATCATCGGAATCCAATTCCGAGCACTCTAACTCGATAGTCAACTCTAGGTTGACTTTCCATATTCAAACTTCCTTCAAATATGCTATTTGCTTCATTTTTAATTCAATTCACTCCTAACTCACCTGATAGGTTCTAACACTGATATAGAAGCATAAGATATGTTAATGCAAGGTAACGGGGTGGAAATTTCCGTAACGACGGGCCGGGTCGTTACAGTTATGTTTCTTTGACCCATATTTATGTTATTATTATGCTTTTGACTAGATTCGATGTACGAGGCAGAAAATTTGAAGGGAAAAGGTATCGCGGACGAGTTCACGGCCGGCTAGAGGTTAGTAGTTAGTGTATATGGTAGCCTGAGGGTTCGTAACCCCGGCTTAGCACATTGTGACACTAGTATGGCATGGCTCGCGCCCCATGGTAGGTGTGAGATTGATTGTGACTGGGGATTGAGACTTGGTCCATCCCGGATATGAATAGTATGTTATATACAGTTGAAACGCACATTGTGTTAGATATATTTATGGGTTGTAAGCCATGTTTGGGGCCTTGTGTCGACCTGTAGTATCCCTAGGGGATAGATATATATGTGATAGCTTGGTTTGCTTAATCACTGATCTCAGTCCTGGTTTGAAATCACTATTATGAAATGCTAAGTCACATGTTCTTGGAAAATTAAATAAAATTTAAGTATTTTCATCATTAATGAACCGGAACCTGGAAATAAATAATTTGAACTGTTGTGTGACTCAGGATAGATCGGGCTGCACGCCGCAGCAGATGATATAAGGATCGGTATGCATGCCGCAGCAAATGATATGGTCTGTACACACCCCCAGTGAGCGTCGTCGATGTTAAACGGATTGGGCTACACGCCGTAGCGGTCATGTGAAATGCATTGCATTTTATTTGTAGATTATCTGTGCTAGTTGTGATTTGTTGTTGTTGTTAGTTCGTGGTAGGTACCAGGACTGTAGTTTAGCTTTGCTTTGTGGTATTCTGTGGATTTCCTGCTTTCAACTATTATTATATACTTTTTACTCACCGAGTACTTAGTACTCACCCCTACTCACCGCACCTTTGTGTGCAGATTCAGGTACACAAGGAGGGTTAGACGAGCACTCCAGCTTATATCAGAGTTATTTCGAGTTGCTGAGGTAGTTGCCGCATTCGCAGAACCTAGCTTCTCTTTCCATTCAGTTATTACTATATGTTTCGGACTTGGGTTTTTCATTCAAGTATTTCTATGAGTATTCAGTTTTGTTTAGAGGCTCTAGACTCGTGACCCCAGATTTTTTGGGAGTGTTATTTCGTTATTCGCACTTCTTATTATTTATTCATACTATTATTATTGGAGTATCTATTGACTCATATATTCTTCTTGAGTTGGTCCTTCTAGGACTTGTTTTTGTCACGACCCGGATTTCCCACCATCGGGGTCATGATGGCGCCTACTAAATGGAAGCTAGGCAAGCCAAATATTAATTACATCTCCATTAATTACCAATTTCTTATTATTAAAAACTTATAAATTACAGCGGAATAATCAAAATTAGCGGAAGACTTAGTCAAATATGATGAAGAAAACCCAAACATGATACACTACCCAAGACTGGTGTCACAATACTCACGAACTTCTAAGAATAATACACATAATTGTCTGAAAGAAAATACAAGCTGTTTATCTCGATTACATGAGATAACAGAATGAAAAGCATAGATAGAAGAGACGACGGGTCCTGCGGACGCCTGCAAGGCTACCTCGTAGTCTCAGTAGTCGAAAAATCCACAAGTCGCTACCGCCGCTGCTGCTGTCCGTAACCTGTATCCGCGCAAAAAGAGCGCAGAGTGTAGTATCAGCACAACCGACCCCATGTGCTGGTAAGTGCCTGGCCTATCCCAGCGAACTAGTGACAAGGCTAAGGCCAGTCACCCACCTAAACCTGTACAGTTGCAATATAGACATATATATATATATATAATACATTTATAAGGAATTACTCTGCTTTGAAATGACAGCCAATAACTCACGATATCCATAATAATCTAATCAACATAATAAATCTTACTTCCATGTCTCAATTCCTCTCTCATTTCATATCTCGTGGTAGGCGTACCACCCGCTCCCAACTATCACTGTAATTATATCTTGTGGTAGGCGTACCACCCGCTCCCAAATATATCAATAATTATATCTTGTGGTAGGCGTACCACCCGCTCCCAAATATATCAATAGGCTACCGGCAACTATGGCCAATGCCAAGATTTAAGTCACTTTGTGGTCGGCGTACCACACGATCCCAATTCATAATTATATATAAGTGGTCGGCGCGCCACACGATCCCAATTCATAAAATATATATATTACCGGCATTTAGCCAATAATCTCTATATCAACAATATTTATAATTACCTGTTTTAAACCAATAATTTATAATAATTTCAACAATTTACCTTCATTACCGGTATAACACCAATAACTCTTATTCAACAATTTATTCATAACTAAATTCATATTCCTACAAACTAGGATAGAACAAACACTTACCTCGAAAGTTCACGAACGATTCAATCCGTAGCAATGCCTTTTCCTTTCGAATTTGACTCCAATCCAACCGTATCTATACACAATTGATTTCATATCATCAATTCTACTTAACAAACTAGTTCATATTGCTAAATATGATTTTTACAACATTCTGCCCCGGAATAGTAAAAATCGACCCCGGGCCCACATAATCGAAACTCAAGTTTCAAACCAAAATAAGTTCACCCAATCCTCCATGAGTTCAAATATACAATTTGTTCTTAAGCTCGACTCCAAAACGAGGTCTAGATCGCAAATTCTTTGAAAACCCTTACTATACTAAATTCTCAATTTTTCTACCCATTTACACCTAATTAGGCTTAGGAATTCAAATAATATTGATGGAAAATGAAGAAAACGAGTTAAGAATCACTTACCCAAGAAGTTTGATGAAGAATCGCTCAAAAATCTTCCAAAAAGCTGTGGAGAAGAGAGTTGAACAGAAATGTGATTTTTATCCCGTTTCTGTTCTGTTTTGGAATTAAATTCACTGGGCAACGAATTTGTTCTACGCGATCGCGTGAATTGGGTCGCGATCGCGGAAGGCAAATATTCAACACTACGCGATCGCGTGGACAATGCTGCGATCGCGTAGAAGAATTTCGCTGGGTGGCTCATTTGTACTACGCGATCGCGTGAAAAGGGTCGCGATCGCGTTGAAGGAGAACGGAAGGCTACGCGATCGCGTGCAGACGGCTGCGATCGCGTTGAAGAAGGACAGAAACTTCGCGATCGCGTGCAGACAGCTGCGATCGCGTTGAGTAATTTGACAAGGCAGTGCGATCGCGTGTACAAGGCCGCGATCGCGTAGAGTAAAATGTCTGTGTAAAAATTGCAGAAAATCTGCCGGTTTTCTAAGTCCAAAAACACCCCGAACCACCTCCGAAACACTCCCGAGCCCTCGGGGCTCCAAACCAAATATGCACACTAACTCAAAAACATCATACGAACTTGCTCGTGCGATCAAATCGCTAAAATAACATCAAAATCAATGAATTGAGCCTTAAAACTCAAGAATTCTTTAAAATTCCATAATTTCCAAACTTTCCAATTTAAGGCCGAAACACGTCAAACGACGTCCGTTTTCAACCAAACTTTACAGGAAGCGCTTAACCAATATATA
Source organism: Nicotiana noctiflora (assembly GCA_032618575.1). Taxonomy (NCBI): domain Eukaryota; kingdom Viridiplantae; phylum Streptophyta; class Magnoliopsida; order Solanales; family Solanaceae; genus Nicotiana; species Nicotiana noctiflora. Next base: position 66,264 of record JASVEL010008912.1, on the reverse strand, counting down.
TGACCTGTACCGGGCGTCGGAACCAAAATACGAGCCCGATACCAGTACTTTTTAATCAAAATTCAGTTTCATTTTCCTTAAACATTTTCAGAAAATAATTTAACAGAAAAATTCTTTTACCGGGGTTCTAGACCTCGGATTTCAATTCCGGGCATATGCCCAAGTTCCATATTTTTCTACGGATTTTTTGAGACAGTCAAATCACGGATCCGGGTATGTTTACCAAAAATGTTGACCAAAGTCAACCATATCAATATTAATATCAAAATTCTTCAACTTTTTCACATATTTCACATATTTTAACATAAATATTTTCCAGCTTTGTGCCCGGATTGTGCACGCAAATCGAGGCAACTATAAATGAGGTTTTCAAGACCTCAAAAGCTTGGAATGATTAATAAAACAAGTGATGACCCTTTGGGTCGTCACAATCTCCACCTCTAAAACAACCGTTCGTCCTCGAACGGACAAAAGAAAGAAGTACCGAGTCAGGAAACAAGTGTGGGTAACGGCTCCGCATATCAGACTCGGACTCCCAGGTCGATGCCTCAGGAGGCTGACCTCTCCACTGAACACGCATAGAAGGAAAACTCTTCGACCTCAACTGTCGAACCCGCCGGTCTAGAATGGCCACCGGCTCCTCCTCGTAGGATAAATCATTGTCCAATTGGACAATACTGAAGTCTAACACATGTGTGGGATCGCCGTGGTATCTCCGAAGCATAGATACATGAAAAACTGGATGCACGGCTGATAAGCTAGGCGGCAAAGCTAATCCGTAAGCCACCCCTCCCACTCTGTCTAGAATCTCAAATGGGCCAATATACCTAGGGCTGAGCTTGCCCTTCTTCCCAAACCTCATCACACCCTTCATAGGCGACACTCGGAGCAATACTCGTTCGCCAACCATGAAATCTACATCTCGAACCTTACGATCCGCATACGTCTTCTGCCTGGACTGAGCTGAACGCAATCTCTCCTGAATTGTCTTGACCTTATCCAAGGCCTCCTGAACTAAGTCTGTACCTAACAACCGAGCCTCTTCCGGTTCAAACCATCCAACCGGTGATCGACATCGCCTACCATACAACGCCTCATACGGAGCCATCTGGATGCTAGACTGGTAACTGTTATTGTAGGCGAACTCTGCTAATGGCAGAAACCGGTCCCACGAGCCTCCAAAATCAATAACACAGGCTCGAAGCATGTCCTCTAGAATCTGAATAGTCCTCTCGGACTGGCCATCCGTCTGAGGGTGAAATGCTGTACTCAACTGAACCTGGGTGCCTAACTCCTGCTGGACCGCTCTCCAGAACCGCGAGGTAAACTGCGTACCCCGATCAGAGATAATAGATACCGGCACTCCATGGAGACGAACAATCTCCCTAATGTAAACCTCCGCTAACCTCTCCGACGAGTAGGAGACAGATACTGGAATAAAGTGTGCTGACTTGGTCAGCCTATCAACAATGACCCAAATAGCATCAAATTTCCTTCTAGTCAAAGGAAGTCCAATAACGAAATCCATAGTGATCCGCTCCCATTTCCACTCGGGAATTTCAATCCTCTGGAATACACCACCAGGTCTCTGGTGCTCATATTTCACCTGTCGACAATTTAGACACCGAGCGACATACGCAACGATATCTTTCTTCATTCCGCGCCACCAATAGTGTTGACGTAAGTCCTGGTACATCTTCGCGGCGCCCGGGTGAATAGAATACCGCGAACTGTGGGCCTCCGCTAAGATTAACTCTCGAATCCCTTCGACATTGGGCACACAAACTCGACCCTGCAATTTCAATACCCCATCATCATCTAGATTTACCTGTGTGGCACCTCCCCGCTGTACTGTATCTCTCAACTCACGCAAATGAGGATCATCAAATTGCCTCTCACGGATACGCTCTAATAAAGAAGAACGAGCGACCGTGCGGGCTAACACCCTGCTAGGCTCAGAAATGTCTAATCTCACGAACCGGTTGGCTAAGGCCTGAACATCTAGAGCTAATGGTCTCTGACTGACCGGAATGTATGCAAGACTACCCATGCTGGCATACTTTCTACTCAATGCATCGGCCACCACATTGGCCTTACCCGGGTGATATAAAATAGTAACATCATAGTCTTTTAGCAACTCTAGCCACCTTCTCGGCCTCATATTCAACTCTTTCTGCTTAAACAAATACTGAAGACTCTTATGATCGGTGTATATTTCACATGCTACACCATACAAATAATGCCTCCAGATCTTCAATGCGTGAATAATCGCCGCCAATTCTAGATCATGCACCGGATAGTTCTTCTCATGAATCTTCAACTGCCTCGAAGCATAGGCAATAACCTTGCCATCCTGCATTAACACTGCACCAAGCCCAATACGGGAAGCATCACAATAAACAGTATAAGGTCCCGTACCTGTGGGTAAAACCAATACCGGTGTCGTGGTCAAGGTTGTCTTGAGCTTTTGAAAGCTCGCCTCACATTCATCGGACCATTCAAATTGAACACCCTTCTGGGTCAATCTGGTCAGTGGGGTTGCAATAGACGAAAATCCTTCTACGAATCGGCGATAATAGCCCGCTAACCCCAAGAAACTCCGAATATCCGTGGCTGATGTCGGTCTAGGCCAGCTCTTGACTGCCTCAATTTTCTTCGGATCAACCTGAATACCTGCTGCCGTCACAATATGACCCAGGAATGCAACTGAACTTAGCCAAAATTCACACTTTGAAAATTTTGCATATAGTTGGCTATCTCTCAGAGTCTGTAAGGCCACTCTGAGATGTTGCGCATGCTCCTCCTGACTGCGGGAAATATATTAATATGTCATCAATGAAGACTATTACAAACAAGTCTAAATAAGGCCGAACACCCGATTCATTAATTCCATAAAAGCTGCTGGAGCATTTGTCAACCCAAAAGACATGACCAGAAATTCATAATGTCCATGCCGAGTGCGGAGCGCTGTCTTAGGGACATCAGATGACCTAATCTTCTACTGATGATAGCTAGATCTCAAATCTATCTTTGAAAATACCTTGTGTCACACCTGAAGCTGGTCAAATAAATCATCAATTCGCGGAAGTGGATATTTATTTTTGATAGTCACCTTGTTTAACTGTCGATAGTCAATGCACATTCTCATCGAACCATCTTTCTTCTTTACAAATAATACAAGTGCACCCCACGGCGAAACACTGGGCCTAATGAAACCCTTTTCAAGTAAATCCTGCAACTGTTCCTTCAATTCTTTTAACTCTGGCGGAGCCATACGGTATGGGGGAATGGAAATGGGCTGAGTGCCCGGAGCCAAATCAATGCAAAAATCAATGTCCCTATCGGGCGGCATACCTGGCAAGTCTGAAGGAAATACTTCATGAAATTCGCGAACCACAGGCACAGAGTCAATAGAAGGAACCTCAGCAATAGAATCACGGACATAGGCCAAATAAGCCAAACATCCCTTGCCAACCATACGCTGAGCTTTAACATAAAAAATAACATTACGGCTAGTATGACCTGAAATTCCTTTCCACTCTATACGAGGCGAATTCGGCAGAGCTAAAGTCACAGTCTTGGCATGGCAATCTAAAATAGCATGATACGGAGATAGCCAATCCATGCCTAGTATAATATCGAAGTCCACCATATTTAGGAGTAATAAATCAAGCACGGGTCTCGAGACCCTCAATTACTATAATACATGACCGATGAACTCGATCAACCACAATGGAATCGCCTACTGGTGTAGACACATGAACAGGAACACTCAGTGGATCACCGGGCTGAATCAAGTATGGTGCAAAATAGGAAGACACATACGAATATGTAGACCCAGGGTCAAATAATGCCGATGCCTTTCTATCACAAACCAAAATAATACCGGTAATGACGGCATCAGAAGACTAGCCTCTGGTCCGGCGGGAAGTGCATAACATCGGGCCGTGCCCCACCACCCCGAGCAGTATCTCTAGGACAATCGGCTGCTGGCCGGTCTCTACCTCTATCGGCCCGAGCTCCACCTCTATGACCTCTACTTCCACCTCTCGTGTCCTCTACCTCCGCCTCTAGCCGGCCGGGCAGGCTGTGAGGGAACTGGGGCCTGAATCATGGCACGAGAACCCTGCTGGTGAGATCTGTCAGAAGCTCGAGGGCAATACCTTGCAATGTGCCCAAGATCACCGCACGTAAAACAAGCCCTCGGCTGCCTGAAAATGGCGAAGTGGTGGTGCACTGATAGGCTGCTGATCAGAGTAGCGTGGCCGAGAATTACGATCACCTGAAGCATCATGAGAAACCTGAAGAGCTGACTGATAAGGCCTAGGAGGATGGCCTCTATCATAAAAATCTCTATCTCCAGACGAGGTACCACCGAATCTACCCGAATTACAAGATCTCTTATCTGATCCATGTCTCGCTCCCTGTGACAGAGCCATCTCGATCCGGCAGGCTGCATTAGCCGCCTCCTGAAAAGTGATTTCAGTTCCTGCCCCCATAGCCATCTGTAGCCGAATTGGCTGATTCAAGCCATCAATAAACCTCATCACTCTCTCCCGATCTGTGGGAAGTATGATAATAGCATGACGAGCCAGGTCCACGAACCTAGTCTCGCACTGTGTGACAGACATAGAACCCTGATGAAGACGCTCAAATTGTCTGCGCATAACCTCCCGCTGAGTTGCTGGAAGGAACTTCTCCAAGAATAATTCTGCAAACCGCTCCCAAGTCAAAGATGACGATCCCGCTGGCCTGGTTAGACAATAATCTCTCCACCAAGTCTTGGCGGAACCGGATAACCGAAAAGTAGCAAAATCCACACCATTAGTCTCCACAATACCCATAGTACGGAGAACTTCATGGCAGCTGTATAGGAAATCTTGTGGATCCTCTGAAGGAGTGCCACTGAATGTGGTAGTGAACAGTTTGGTAAACCCGTCCAATCTCCACAACGCATCAGCAGACATGGCTGCACCATCATTAGACGGAGTCGCAATAATAGGCCGAACTGCCTCAACTGGCTGAATCACAGGATCCTGAGCCTGGGGAATTATTGGCTCCGGAGTGCGCGTAGCAGGAGTCTGATTACCTCCTCCAGCCTGAGAAGTGGCTGGTGCTACTGGTAATAAACCTGCTCTGGTGATATGATCCATAAAACCTGCTATACGGACCAAAGCATCCCGTAGATCCGGTGAAAACACAGCTCCTCCTGGGACCTGAGCTGGGCCTACTGGAGCTGTTGGGGCTGGAACTCCCTCCTCGATACGAACCTGAGGTTCTGCCACTCGTGCTGCTGCTCGGGGTTATGCTCTGCCCCTACCTTGTCCTCTAGGACGACCTCGACCTCGGCCTCTACCCCTAGCAGGAGCTGCCACTGCTGGGACCTCGGGTTGCTGGTCAGTAGATGAGGATGCTCGTGTCCTTACCATCTGCGGAAGAACAGAGTAGAAGTTCAATTAACATTTAAAAGATCAAGTCGCACGACTGGAAAGAATAAAGGGAATATTTTCCTAACTCTGTAGCCTCTGGAGGATAAATACAGATGTCTCCGTACCGATCCTTCAGACTCTACTAAGGTTGTTCGTGAGTTGTGAGACCCGTGCAACCTAGTGCTCTGATACCAACTTGTCACGACCCGGATTTCCCACCATCGGGGTCATGATGGCGCCTACTAAATAGAAGCTAGGCAAGCCAAATATTAATTACATCTCCATTAATTACCAATTTCTTATTATTAAAAACATATAAATTACAGCGGAATAATCAAAATTAGCTGAAGACTTAGTCAAATATGATAAAGAAAACCCAAACATGATACACTACCCAAGACTGGTGTCACAATACTCACGAACTTCTAAGAATAATACACATAACTGTCTGAAAGAAAATACAAGCTGTTTATCTCGATTACATGAGATAACGGAATGAAAAGCATAGATAGAAGAGACAATGGGTCCTGCGGACGCCTGCAAGGCTACCTCGTAGTCTCAGTAGTCGAAAAATAATCCACAAGTCGCTACTGCCGCTGCTGCTGTCCGTAACCTGTATCTGCGCAAAAAGAGCGCAGAGTGTAGTATCAGGACAACCGACCCCATGTGCTGGTAAGTGCCTGGCCTATCCCAGCGAACTAGTGACAAGGCTAAGGCCAGTCACCCACCTAAACCTGTACACTTGCAATATAGGTATATATATACAATATTGCAATATAGACATATATATATATATATAATACATTTATAAGGAATTACTCTGCTTTGAAATGACAGCCAATAACTCACGATATCCATAATAATCTAATCAACATAATAAATCTTACTTCCATGTCTCAATTCCTCTCTCATTTCATATCTCGTGGTAGGCGTACCACCCGCTCCCAACTATCACTGTAATTATATCTCGTGGTAGGCGTACCACCCGCTCCCAAATATATCAATAATTATATCTTGTGGTAGGCGTACCACCCACTCCCAAATATATCAATAGGCTACCGGCAACTATGGCCAATGCAAAGATTTAAGTCACTTTGTGGTCGGCGTACCACACGATCCCAATTCATAATTATATATAAGTGATCGGCGCGCCACACGATCCCAATTCATAAAATATATATATATTACCGGCATTTAGCCAATAATCTCTATATCAACAATATTTATAATTACTGGTTTTAAACCAATAATTTTTAATAATTTCAACGATTTACCTTCATTACCGGTATAACACCAATAACTCTTATTCAACAATTTATTCATAACTAAATTCATATTCCTACAAACTAGGATAGAACAAACACTTACCTCGAAAGTTCACGAACGATTCAATCCGTAGCAATGCCTTTTCCTTTCGAATTTGACTCCAATCCAACCGTATCTATACACAATTGATTTCATATCATCAATTCTACTTAACAAACTAGTTCATATTGCTAAATATGATTTTTACAACATTCTACCCGGAATAGTAAAAATCGACCCCGGGCCCACATAATCGAAACTCAAGTTTCGAACCAAAATAAGTTCACCCAATCCTCCATGAGTTCAAATATACAATTTGTTCTTAAGCTCGACTCCAAAACGAGGTCTAGATCGCAAATTCTTTGAAAACCCTTACTATACTAAATTCTCAATTTTTCTACCCATTTACACCTAATTAGGCTTAGGAATTCAAATAATATTGATGGAAAATGAAGAAAACGAGTTAAGAATCACTTACCCAAGAAGTTTGATAAAGAATCGCTCAAAAATCGTCCAAAAGGCTGTGGAGAAGAGAGTTGAACAGAAATGGGATTTTTATCCCGTTTCTGTTCTGTTTTGGGATTAAATTCACTGGGCAGCGAATTTGTTCTACGCGATCGCGTGAATTGGGTCGCGATCGCGGAAGGCAAATATTCAACACTACGCGATCGCGTGGACAATTCTGCGATCGCCTAGAAGAATTTTGCTGGGTGGCTCATTTGTACTACGCGATCGCGTGAAAAGGGTCGCGATCGCATTGAAGGAGAACGGAAGGCTACGCGATCGCGTGCAGACGGCTGCGATCGCGTTGAAGAAGGACAGAAAACTTCGCGATCGCATGCAGACAACTGCGATCACGTTGAGTAATTGACAAGGCAGTGCGATCGCGTGTTCAAGGCCGCGATCGCGTAGAGTAAAATGTCTGTGTAAATATTGCAGAAAATCTGCCAGTTTTCTAAGTCCAAAAACACCCCGAACCACCTCCGAAACACTCCCGAGCCCTCGGGGCTCCAAACCAAATATGCACACTAACTCAAAAACATCATACGAACTTGCTCGCGCGATCAAATCGCTAAAATAACATCAAAATCAATGAATTGAGCCTTAAAACTCAAGAATTCTTTAAATTTCCATAATTTCCAAACTTTCCAATTTAAGGCCTAAACACGTCAAACGACGTCCGTTTTCAACCAAACTTTACAGGAAGCGCTTAACCAATATATATGACCTGTACCGGGCGTTGGAACCAAAATACGAGCCCGATACCAGTACTTTTTAATCAAAATTCAGTTTCATTTTCCTTAAACATTTTCGGAAAACAATTTAACAGAAAAATTCTTTTACCGGGGTTCTAGACCTCGGATTTCAATTCCGGGCATATGCCCAAGTTCCATATTTTTCTACGGATTTTCTGAGACAGTCAAATCACGGATCCGGTCCGTTTACCAAAAATGTTGACCAAAGTCAACCATATCAATATTAATATCAAAATTCTTCAACTTTTTCACATATTTCACATATTTCAACATAAATATTTTCCAGCTTTGTGCCCGGACTGTGCACGCAAATCGAGGCAACTATAATTGAGGTTTTCAAGACCTCAAAAGCTCAGAATGATTAATAAAACAAGTGATGACCCTTTGGGTCGTCACAGTTTTCTAATTGGAAACAGTTGTTGGTCTGGCTTGCCTAGCTTTAGGGTCAGGCGCCATCATGACCGGGTTTGGGTCGTGACAGTATATGAAAAGCTACCCGCTTTATTCTCCAATTTGTACTACATAAACAAAAGAATACCACAATAAAGTGGATATTTATTGATATAAAATTCATATCATAATAAACTTAGAGTTTATTCATAATTGCACACATCATGGTGTAAACCTAAAGTTTATCAATATTGATAATTTATTCAGTTGGCATTGTGAGCACGTGATTTTTGTCCTAAGCAATTAAGTTCCAAAAAATATATATATATATAATAATACAAAAATAATTTTTTGGTTTGTAACTGTGTGATTAAGTTGAAATACTAGTGTTTTATTTTAAAATAAATTTGAAATTGAAATTACAAAAGAAATCGATTGGAAAATATCATAAAAATGTTAAAATTTAGAAAAATCAAGTAAAATGCAAAAATACTAGAAAATAAAAGTAAAATGGCAAAAATACCGGAAAATTAAGGAAAAATCTAGAAAATAATAAATAAAGGAAATATAGCAGTTCAAAATAAATACAAAAGGAAAAAATATAAAATACAAAAAAAAAATACAAGAAATAAATAAAATACAAGTCAAAATATAAAATACATTATAATTTTGGGCTGAATACATAAGGAAATACATACATACATATATATATATATATATATATATATATATATATATATATATATATATATATATATATATATATATATATATCAAGCCCAAAACATTAGCCAGGCCCAAACGAAACAAGCCTGGTCTGCCCTGGCTTATAACCAAACGATGCCGCATCAACCAAATAAATCCCAACCGTTGATAATTTGAATCGTATGAACTAGATGAGGCGGTTCCATTATAAATCAAACGACGTCGTGTATAGAATTAATCATCACCGTCCGATACAATAGATCAAACGGATGAGACAATGTCTCATTAAAGTGAAACAACGTAGCATATGTAAAATAATCCCAGCCGTCCAAAGATATAATCCAACGGACCTAAGGGAACCTTTTATTTAACCATACGACAATGTTTCAAGGGCAAATGATCCTGGCCATTCATTTAATTTAATCCAATGGCGAGGAATCAACGAGACACGACTGGTATATATTACCGGTCTCCCGTTCAATTCCTTCATTATACACACATATACACATCTTCAAAAACTGTAGCCACCTGAGACCTATTGTCTTCCTTCTCCAGTCTCTCATGGAGACTGTCGGGAAACCATGCCTCAGTCGTCGTCTTCGACTCAGGCAAGCTTCAAATACCCTATCCACCACCCACAACCTTCAAGCCACCATAAACCCCGACCAAAACCAAAAAGACTTCCCTGTTCTTGAAACTCCGGTCGCCGGAACCCTAGCCGGCAACCTCATCAAGTATGAACCAAGGTCCCCAATTAACACCCCTGAACCGTTTTGAGGTGATCTATTACCCTATCTGGGTGGTTTCCCACGAATCACCCTTGAACTTCTCGAATATCAGAAAAACACTCGCCGGAACCCTACTCCGGCGAGTACCAAAATTAAACCCTACCCCAAAGTACTACCCGGGTCTCCAGACCGCCCTTCGTATATACCAAAATCAAACCCAAAGCTCCATTTGGAAAATTCCAGTACTGAGAAGACTAAACATCTTCAAAGTTCTGAAGATCTAGAAAAATGAAAAGAAAGAAAGAAGAAAAGAAAGAAAGAAGAAAATAAAGAAATAAAGGAAAAAGGAAAAGAAAAGTCCGGAAAAAGCTAAGTTTCCTACCTCTGTTTCTATTCTTGGTTGCTATATGTCTTGAAAAATGTTTCTTTACTTGTCTTTTATGTTTATCTGAACTTGTTTCTTCTGCATGCTTAAAAAATAAGAATCCATCTTTGCTTATTCATGTGAGTCTTGAATCTTACACATGCCTAAGTTTTCTAAAGTGTTCTTAGGGTTTTTGATATTAACCACGCATGAATCATGTATTATAAGTCTGTTTTATGTGTTTGTTTATTATAATATGTCCCGATTGGGTTTCGGTTAGTTGGAATTCAACTATCAAACTTCTCCTCTGAGTTCTGATTAATTGAAAATTAATTCGTGATTAAGGCTATGTGCAAAACAACATGAATCTGGCTATATTTGTAACTTGATTTTTATGTGAGTTCAATCTGAACTTTTGATTACTTATGTAATTTGGGTCAGAATTTGTGGCTACGTTTCTGAGTCATGTCTGAGTGTTGATTCAGTGGCTATGTTAATTGAGTGGTTGTACTTCTATTAAGTGGCTATATTTTTTATAAGTGGCTATGTTTTAAATAATGGTCATATTCTGATAAATGGTTATTTTCTGATAAATGGTGGCTAATAATGAAAAGCGGTGTGGTCTGTACTGGCTAAGTCTTAAAACATTTCTAATTAGTGGCTACTTGTTAAATAATTACTTACTCCAGTTTTGCCAGACCTGAGGCAGGTCGGGTAATATTGATTAATAACAAAGGGTAAAAAAGGAATAGTAAATGGCATTCTTGAGGATTAAATAGAGCCTATAAGGCTAAAAGCGGTTTTAGTAAAGGCAGTAGTGTAATAAATCTTAGCAAGTGAGGGTAATTGGGTAACAGACACCTAAAAGAACCCAATAGAATTGCCTAGAACCTTCTAGCAGGGGTTCTAAGGCATTTTGATACAATCCTAATAGACTATACTGTAAATAATTGAAACGAATAAGGGGAGGGAAATAGAAATAATTTATTTGAAATTCCCCCCAATTCCCCCCAAAATAACTCTATAAATAGGCTGTTAGTAAGCCTGAAAAAGGGGTTCCACACATTATAATTTTGGGTTCAGAAATTTGGAGTTCTGAAATATACAACTAGGGGTTATAAGCTAATTAACTTGAGTGTTGTTCTGGGATTTCTGTGGGTCGATCCTTCATTAATTCATCTCGACTTTGTTGGATTCCTTAATTCTACTTGGGTTGATTTGCTGGATTCTGTATTTGGGGTTTTGTTAGCTGTTTTGCTATGATCAAATTGTCTCGTTGTTGTTGCTGTATTTTTGCTATTGGTTGCTGACTATTCTTCTTCTCCGAAACTCTAGACTCATCGATTTATTTTGAACCAGGTACATATCTGTTTTTTGGAGATGTAATTGAGATTATGATGAAGAAATGATGTTTAATTAATTTTCGATGGAGTCATTTCTATTTCTTCTATCATGGCTGTAATTAATTCGTAGATTATTTTGTAATTCATTAGGAATGGTTGTAATAATTAACAACTCTATGAATCTGACCTAGATTAGAGTAGAAGTAGTTAATATTGTAGTTAGATGTAAATCAGTAATTAGATATGGTTTATCACCTAATTAAAAACTAAAACAGGATAATATAAAGTTAATACACCTAGGTAAATAAATACGATTCTGAAATTGGACGTATAAACTGGTATCTAGCTACTTTTGTTAGTAAAACTCTGAATTTGGATCAGTTTAATCTAAAAGGAAATGAGTGGTTTAAGTTTAAATTTTATTATCGTCTAGCTTCACTTAAAAATGACTTATCTACATATTTGTTTTAGACTTCTGTGACTGTTAATAACTCGAGCATGTTCAGTTAATGTTACAACACTGTTTTTCTTTAGTTAAAATAAGTGACAAATTAAGTCTTGCAATTAGAATTGTGATATTACTCGAGTATCTAAATCTGACATTAGAATAATAATACTAATACAAAATTTCTGTCTTAGAATGTTCAATTAGTTATTAGGATATGAAATTAGTAGTGATTGAGATGTAATTTGATATCTTTTGAAATAATATGATTTTACTGATTTTCTCTATCATTTGAAAAACATTTGCTCAAACACTGTTTTGAAGTTGCTAGCCTGTTCTCTATTTCGTTCATATACTCTGGGCCTAGTCATGAATATAGGCCCAGGTCTGATTAACATAATATCTGAGTTCTCAAGTAGAGACAGTAGTACACATTGGGCTACAGATGCCCATTCGTTCTAAGTAATGGACTGTTAAAGTAGTCCAAAGTCCAGGCCCAATAATGAATAAATGGCATGAACTCTGATATTATAGTCTAAAAGTGACACAAGAACAAGATATAAATTAGGAAGAAAAACAAAAATAGAAAAACATAGTTATGACTATGATTGGACCTTAAAAATAAGGGATGAGCCTCGTCTCGAAGATGAAAAGATACACGGGGACCCCAAATGGATTTCAATGTAAAATGCTAGACTCGGAAGGACCGTTTAGAAAATTTCACGGTCTTTCAAGTTAATAAGACGTAGACATTATAGGCGCGATGAAAAATTACATTCCTAATACGGGAGCACATTTTATGTGACCCAAATCTCAAATCCTGGCGAAGCTGGAATGCATTAAAGTCACAGGCGTACTGGTTGCAGTGTGACGTGAAATGCGTTTTCGTGACGTCGCAAGTCTTTAAAAATAACAAAGCGGGGCATTAAAAACATTCGTAATATTGAAGCATATAAATAAATCAGATAAGACAAATACGACAGCTGAGCGACCGTGCTAGAACCACGGAATCCGGGAGTGCCTAACACCTTCTCCCGGATTAACAGAATTCCTTATCCGGATTTCTAGTTTCGCGGACTGTTAAAATAGAGTCATAATTTCCTCGGATTCGGGATTAAATCGGTGACTTGGGACACCATTATTTTTCCAAGTGGCGACTCTGAAATTTAATAAATAAATCTCATTCCGATTGTCCTTAAAGTGGAAAAACTCCTTCCCTGTCATTATTATTATATCCCTTCTTGGGGTGTAATAGTAAATAGCAGGGTATACTTATTTAAAAGTAGTAAAAAGGGAGGTTTGACAGGCATAATTGATTTAGCCATATCAATTTACGTATGATGTGCAAAAATAAAAGAGAATTTACATGGGTAAATGTTAAAGAACTGGAAAGTTCTTTACGTATTCTCTTACACATTGATTGTTCTCATTAATTAATAGATCAACTAAAATTTGGATTGAATATCACGAATGCTGGAAATACCAAAGGTGAATATGGGCCCATTCACCTGCCATGTATACCACATAAGATGCATCTATGAGATGGTTACATGTGCGATTATTATTAACCAGCAATCTGGTGTTTGCGAGGTAACTTGCTCAATATTTGATTTAGAGCATAATTTCTAGATTTTTTATTCAATAAGTTCATCTTGATAAGTTGGTTTATATCAAAACTAGTTTAGCAAAATAATTTATTGAGTGCATCCACTTGATAGCTAAACAATTGCTTATGAGAACAAAGTTTTGTATATCAGTTCGATATACGTTATATATGAAAGTATATTACATTCTTCCCTCACAAGTGGTTCAGGGTCAGGAACCAAATAATTCCATCTTATTATTTTTTATGTGAGTGTATATTTTGATTAATACCATAACGCACAAAGATGGGTTCTCAAAGTTGAGGAAACAAGTTAGTTTTTCTTACATGAGGGGGGACATGATAAACAGTTGAGAATATTTACGATGAATATTATCGCTTCTGCATCTAGATCCTCGAATAAAATAATATGAACTTAAAGTTCATAAAAGGAAAATTCATGTGCAATTTATTGCAAAGCATGCCAGACGCATTTGCTGACCCAAAGAAAGTAACTATATTCCCATTGCAAATGCTCATATTAAGTCCTAGAAGGACAAAGTCTGTAGTACGCTTAAAGCGTATAGATAAATCAATTTTAAGTAAACTTCGTGATAAAAAAGATGAACAAATGATCATAATAAAGGAGGCAAGTGATCTAGAAGATCACATGACATAATACTTCATAATAACTCATGAGAGATTCAGGTATCTGAATACATGAATGAAGAGATCTCTATGTTATGTCATTATAAAAATACATTGAAATTGATGTAAAATCTTGCCGACGTCAATCTTCAAGAAGCTAGTGCACAAGATTGGGATGCGAAGGCTCAAGGATGTGAATTGACGATATCATCGGGGGGAGTTATGTGACGACCCAAAGGGTCATCCCTTGTTTTATTAATCATTTCGAGCTTCTGAGGTCTTGAAAACCTTATTTATAATTGCCTCGATTTGTGTGCATAGTTCGGGCGCGAAGCTGGAAAATTTTTATGTTGAAATATATGAAATATGTGAAAAATTTGAAGAATTTTGATATTAATATTGATATGGTTGACTTTGGTCAACATTTTTGGTAAACGGACCCGGACCCGTGATTTGATGGTCTCAAAAAATCCGTAGAAAAATATGGAACTTGGGCGTATGCCCGAAATTGAAATCTGAGGTCTAGAACCCCGGTAAAAGAATTTTTCTGTTAAATTGTTTTCTGAAAATGTTTAAGGAAAATGAAACTGAATTTTTATTAAAAAGTATCTGGTATCGGGCTCGTATTTTGGTTCCGACGCCCGGTACAAGTTATATATATTGGTTAAGCACTTCCTTTAAAGTTTGGTTGAAAACGGACGTCGTTTGACGTGTTTCGGCCTTAAATTGGAAATTTTGGAAATTATGAAATTTGAAAGAATTCTTGAGTTTTAAGTCTCAATTCATTGATTTTGATGTTATTTTAGCAATTTGATCACGCGAGCAAGTTCGTATGATGTTTTTGAGTTAGTGTGCATATTTGGTTTGGAGCCCCGAGGGCTCGGGTGTGTTTCGGAGGTGGTTCGGGGTGGTTTTGGACTTGGAAAAATTGCAGAAAATCTGCAGCAGATATTCCTTCTTCGCGTTCGCGTCCATCTGGTCGCGTTCGCGAAGGCTTCCCCAGCCTTTTTCCTCTACGCGTTCGCGTGAAGGCTCCTGCGTTCGCGGAGCCTGGCCTGTCACTTCTACGTGTTCGCGTAAGGCACCACGCGTTCACGTAGGCCAAATTGTAAGCCCCCAGATTTTCTTCTACGTGTTCGCAATTGTTTCTACACGAATGCGATGCCCATTTCTGTCCAACCCTTCGCGAACGCGACACTGTGCACGCGAACGCGAAGGGCAAATTTTTTCCCAGTGAATTAATACCCAAAACAGAACACTTATGGGATTTTATCCCATTTTCACAAAACCTTCTCTTCTCCACAGCTTCTTGGGCGATTCTTGAGCAATCCTTCTTCATACATCTTGGGTAAGTGATTCTTAACTCTTTTTCTTCATTTTCCATCAATATTATTTGAATTCCTAAGCCTAAATAGGTGTAAATGGATAGAAAAATTGAGAATTGAGTATAGTAAGGGTTTCCAAAGAATTTGCGATCTAGACCTCGTTTTGGAGTCAAACTTAAGAACAAATTGTATATTTGAACTCATGGAGGATTGGGTGAACTTATTTTGGTTCGAAACTTGAGTTTCGATTATGTGGGCTCGGGGTCGATTTTTACTATTCCGGGCAGAATGTTGTAAAAATCATATTTAGCAATATGAACTAGTTTGTTAAGTAGAATTGATGATATGAAATCAATTGTGTATAGATACGATTGGATTGGAGCCAAATTCGAAAGGAAAAGGCATTGCTACTGATTGAATCGTTCGTAAACTTTCGAGGTAAGTGTTTGTTCTATCCTAGCTTGAAGGAATAGTAATTTAGTTGTGTATGAATTGTTGATTAAGAGTTATTGGTGTCACACCGGTAACGGAGATAAATTGTTGAATTATTATCTATTATTGGTTCAAAACCGGTAATTATAAATATTGTCGATGCAGAAATTATTGGTTAAATGCCAGGTAATATATATATTTATGAATTGGGATCGTGTGGCGCGCCGACCACTTATATGATAAGAAACGGGATCGTGTGGCACGCCGACCACAAAGTGATTTAAAATCTTGGCATTGGCCATAGTTGCCGGTAGCTTGTTGATATATTTGGGAGCGGGTGGTACGCCTACCACAAGGTATAATTTATTGATACAATTGGGAGCGGGTGGTACGCCTACCACAAGATATAACTTATTGATACAATTGGGAGCGGGTGGTATGCCTACCACAAGATATAATTTACTGTTACAGTTGGGAGCGGGTGGTACGCCTACCACGAGACATGAAATGAAAAAGGAATTGAGACATGAAAGTAAGATTTATTCTGTTGACTAGATTACTCTGGATATTATGAGTTATTGATTGTTAGTTCAGAGCAGAGTCTTTCATTATAAATGTTTTGTATATGTATATATATTGCAACTGTACAGGTTTATGTGGGTGACTGGCCTTAGTCTTGTCACTATTTCACTGGGATAAGCCAGGCACTTACCAGCACATGGGGTCGGTTGTGCTGATACTACACTCTGCGCTCTTTTTGCGCAGATACAGGTTACGGACAACAGCAGCGGCAGTAGCACGATTGTGGATATTCCGACTACTGAGACTACGAGGTAGCCTTGCAGGCATTCGCAGGACCCGTTGTCTCTTCTATCTATGTAATTCATTCTGTTATCTCATGTATTCGAGATAAACAACTTATATTTCTTTCAGACAATCGTGTGTATTATTCTTAGAAGTTCGTGAGTATTGTGACACCAGTCTTGGGTACTGTATCATGTTTGGGTTTTCTGTATCTTATATTGATAAGATTGACTAAGTCTTCCGCTAAGTTTAATTATTCTGCTGTAATTTATATGTTTTTAATTTTAAAGTCTTAACAAGAGTTTGGTAACTAATGGAAATGTAAGTAATATTTGGCTTGCTTAACTTCCACTAGTAGGCGCCATCATGACTCCCGATGGTGGGAAATCCGGGTCGTGACAAGTTGGTATCAGAGCACTAGGTTGCATAGGTCTCACAACTCACGAACAACCTTAGTAGAGTCTACGGGATTGGTATGGGGACGTCTGTATTTATCCTCCAGAGGCTACAGAGTTAGGAAAATTTTCCCTTTATTCTTTCCAGTCGTGCGACTTGATCTTTCAAATGTTAATTAAACTTCTACTCTATTCTTCCGCAGATGGTAAGAACATGTGCATCCTCATCTACTGACCAGCAGCCCGAGGTCCCAGCAGCGGCAGCTCCCGCTAGGGGCAGAGGCCGAGGTCGAGGTCGTCCTAGAGGCCAAGGTAGGGCTCAGCCCCGAGCAGCAGCACAAGTGGCAGAACCTCAGGCTCATATCGAGGAGGAGGTTCCAGTCCCAGCAGCTCCAGTAGGCCCAACTCAGGTCCCATGAGGGGTTATGTTTTCACCGGATCTTCAGGATGCCTTGGTCCAGATAGCATGTTTTATGGACAATATCACTAGAGCAGGTTTATTACCAGTAGCACCAGACTTCTCAGGCTGGAAGAGGTAATCAGACTCCTGCTATGCGCACTCCGGAGCCAGTAATTCTCCAGGCTCAGGTTCCTGTGATTCAGCCAGTTGAGGTAGCTCAGCCTGTTATTGTGACTCAGGCTAATGATGGTGCAGCTATGTCCGCTGACGCGTTATGGAGATTGGACAGGTTTACCAAGCTGTTCATTACCACATTCAGTGGCACTCCTTCATAGGATCCACAAGATTTCCTATATAGCTGTCACGAAGTTCTCCGTACTATGGGCATTGTGGAGACTAATGGTGTGGACTTTGCTACTTTTCGATTATCTGGTTCTGCCAAGACTTGGTGGAGGGATTATTGTCTATCCAGGCCAGCGGGATCATCATCTTTGACTTGGGGGCAATTTGCAGAACTGTTCTTGGAAAAGTTCCTTCCAACAACTCAGCGGGAGGCTCTGCGCAGACAATTTGAGCGTCTTCATCAGGGTTCTATGTCTGTCACACAGTACGAGACTAGGTTCGTGGACCTGGCTCGTCATGCTATTATCATACTTCCCACAGATCGGGAAAGGGCGAGAAGGTTTATTGATGGCTTGAATCAGCCAATTCGACTACAGATGGCTTTGAGGGCAGGAACTGAATTCACTTTTCAGGAGGCGGCTAATGCAGCCTGCCGGATCGAGATGGCTCTGTCACAGGGAGCAAGACATAGATCAGATAAGAGATCTCGTAATTCGGATAGATTTAGTGGTACCTCGTCTGAAGGTAGAGATTCTCATGATAGAGGCCATCCTCCTAGGCCTTATCAGTCAGCTCTTCAGCTTTCTCATGATGCTTCTAGTGATTGTAATTCTCAACCACGCTACTCTGATCAGCAGCCTATCAGTGCACCACCACTTTGCTATTTTCAGCAGTCGAGGGCTTGTTTTACGTGAGGTGATCTTGGGCACATTGCAAAGTATTGCCCTCAAGCTTTTGACAGATCTCAGCCGTAGGGTTCTCGTGCCATAATTCAGGCCCCAGTTCCCCCACAGCCTGCCCAGCCAGCTAGAGGCGGAGGTAGAGGACATAGAGGTGGAGGTAAAGGTCATAGAGGTGGAGCTCAGACCGATAGAGGTAGAGACCAGCCAGCAGTTGATCATCCTAGAGATACTGCTCAGGGTGGTGGGGCACAGCCCCGATGTTATGCACTTCCTGCCAGACCAGAGACTGAGTCTTTTGATGCCGTCATAACAGGTATTATTTTGGTTTGTGATAGAAAGGCATCAGCATTATTTGGCCCTGGGTCTACATATTCGTACGTGTCTTCCTATTTTGCACCGTACTTGATTCAGCCTAGTGATCCACTGAGTATTCCTGTTCATGTGTCTACACTAGTAGGCGATTCTATGGTGGTTGATCAAGTTCATCGGTCATGTATTATAGTAATCGAGGGTCTTGAGACCCGTGCTGATTTATTGCTTCTAAATATGGTGGACTTCGATATTATATTAGGCATGGATTGGCTATCTCCATATCATGCTATTTTAGATTGCCATGCCAAGATTGTGACTTTAGCTCTGCCGAATTTGCCTCGTATAGAGTGGAAAGGAATTTCAGGTCATACTAGTCGCAATGTTATTTCTTATGTTAAGGCTCAACGTATGGTTGTGAAGGGATGCTTGGCTTATTTGGCCTATGTCCATGATTCCAGTGCTGAGGTTCCTTCTATTGACTCTGTGCCTGTGGTTCACAAATTTCTGGAAGTATTTCCTTCAGACTTGCCAGGTATGCCGCCCGATAGGGACATTGATTTTTGCATTGACTTGGCTCCAAGCACTCGGCCCATTTCCATTCCCCCATATCGTATGGCTCCGCCAGAGTTAAAAGAATTGAAGGAGCAGTTGCAGGATTTACTTGAAAAGGGTTTCATTAGACCCAGTGTTTCGTCGTGGGGTGCACCAATATTATTTTTAAAGAAGAAAGATGGTTCGATGAGAATGTGCATTGACTATCGACAGTTAAACAAGGTGACTATCAAAAATAAATATCCACTTCCGCGAATTGATGATTTATTTGACTAGCTTCAGGGTGCCAAGGTATTTTCAAAGATAGATTTGAGATCTGGCTATCATCAGCTGAAGATTAGGGCATCTGATGTCCCTAAGACAGCGTTCCGCACTCGGTATGGATATTATGAATTTCTGGTCATGTCTTTTGGTTTGACAAATGCTCCGGCAGCTTTTATGGAATTAATGAATCGGGTGTTTCGGCCTTATTTAGACTTGTTTGTAATAGTCTTCATTGATGACATATTAATATATTCCCGCAATCATGAGGAGCATGCGCAACATCTCAGAGTGGCCTTGCAGACTCTGAGAGATAGCCAACTATATGCAAAATTTTCAAAGTGTGAATTTTGGCTAAGTTCAATTGCATTCCTGGGTCATATTGTGACGGCAGTAGGTATTCAGGTTGATCCAAAGAAGATTGAGGCAGTCAAGAACTGGCCTAGACCGACATCATCCACAGATATTCGGAGTTTCTTAGGATTAGCGGGTTATTATCGCCGATTCGTAGAGGGATTTTCATCTATTGCAACCCCACTGACCAGATTGACCCAGAAAGGTGTTCAATTTGAATGGTCCGATGAATGTGAGGCGAGCTTTCAAAAGCTCAAGACAACCTTGACCACAGCACCGGTATTGGTTTTACCCACAGGTACGGGACCTTATACTGTTTATCGTGATGCTTCCCGTATTGGGCTTGGTGCAGTGTTAATGCAGGATGGCAAGGTTATTGCCTATGCTTCGAGGCAGTTGAAGATTCATGAGAAGAACTATCCAGTGCATGATCTAGAATTGGCGGCGATTATTCACGCATCTAAGATCTGGAGGCATTATTTGTATGGTGTAGCCTGTGAAGTATACACCGATCATAAGAGTCTTCAGTATTTGTTTAAGCAGAAAGAGTTGAATTTGAGGTAGAGAAGGTGTCTAGAATTGCTAAAAGATTATGATGTCACCATTTTATATCATCCGGGAAAAGCAAACGTGGTGGCCGACGCTTTGAGTTGGAAGTCAGCCAGTATGGGTAGTCTTGCTTATATTCTTGTCAATCAGAGACCGCTTGCTTTGGATGTTCAGTCCTTGGCCAACCGATTTGTGAGGTTGGATATTTCCGAGCCTAGTCGAGTACTAGCTTGCACGATCGCTCGCTCTTCATTATTGGAGCGTATCCGCGATCAACAATATTATGATTCTTATTTATGTGACCTTAGAGATACGGTGCAGCGAGGAGGTGCTAAACAGGTCACCTTAGATGCTGATGGGATCCTAAGGATGCAAGGGCGCATTTGTGTGCCAAATGTTGATGGGCTTAGAGAATTGATTCTAGAAGAAGCTCACAGTTCGCGGTATTCTATTCATCCACGTGCAGCAAAAATGTATCAAGACTTGCGGCAACACTATTGGTGGCGCAGAATGAAAAAGGATATTGTGGCATATGTGGCACGGTGCCTTAATTGTCAGCAAGTTAAGTATGAACATTAGAGACCTGGCGGTTTATTTCAGAGAATTGAACTTCCTGAATGGAAGTGGGAGCGAATCACGATGGATTTCATTTCGGGACTTCTGAAGACTCGGAAGAAGTTTGATGCTGTTTGGGTGATTGTTGATAGGCTGACCAAATTAGCTCATTTTGTTCCTATTGCCACTACCTATTCATCCGAGAGGTTTGCTGGGATTTATATCAAGGAGATCGTTCACCTTCATGGCGTGCCAATCTCTATTATTTCAGATCGAGGTGCACAGTTTACCTCACATTTCTGGAATGCGGTTCAGCGAGGGTTGGGTACGCAAGTTCAGCTAAGTACAGCCTTTCATCCCCAGACGGATGGTCAGTCGGAGAGGACTATTCAGATACTGGAAGATATGCTACGGGTGTGTGTTATTGATTTTGGAGGTTCGTGGGATCAATTCCTGCCGTTGGCAGAGTTTGCTTATAATAATAGTTATCAAACGAGCATCCAGATGGCTCCTTATGAAGAATTGTATGGTAGGCGGTGTCGTTCTCCGGTTGGATGGTTTGAACCGGGAGAAGCTCGATTATTGGGCATGGATTTAGTTCAGGAGGCCTTAGATAAAGTCAAGATTATTCAAGAAAGGCTTCGCACAACTCAGTCCAGGCAAAAGAGCTATGCAGATCGCAAGGTTAGAGATATAGCTTTCATGGTAGGGGAGCGAGTATTGCTCCGAGTATCGCCTATGAACGGCGTGATGAGATTTGGAAAGAAGGGCAAACTTAGCCCTAGGTTTATTGGACCATTCGAGATTCTTGATCGTATGGGAGATGTGGCATATAAACTTGCCTTGCCACCTAGCTTATCAGCTGTACATCCAGTGTTTCATATGTCCATACTTCGAAAATATCACGGCAATCCGTCGCACGTGTTAGATTTCAGCACTGTCCAATTGGACAAAGATCTGTCCTATGAGGAGGAGCCGGTAGCTATCCTAGATCGGCAGGTTTGACAGTTGAGGTCGAAGAGTTTTCCTTCTGTGCGAGTTCAGTGGAGGGGTCAGCCTCCCGAGGCATCGACCTGGGAGTCCGAGTCTGACATGCAGAGCCGATATCCTCATCTATTCCTTGACTCAGGTACTTCTTTCTTTTGTCCGTTCGAGGACGAACGGTTGTTTTAGAGGTGGAGAATGTGACGACCCAAAGGGTCATCCCTTGTTTTATTAAACATTTAGAGCTTCTGATGTCTTGAAAACCTCATTTATAATTGGCTCAATTTGCGTGCACAGTTCGGGTGCGAAGTTGGAAGATATTTATGTTGAAATATATGAAATATGTGAAAACATTGAAGAATTTTGATATTAATATTGATATGGTTGACTTTGGTCAATATTTTTGGTAAATGGACCTGGACCTGTGATTTAACTGTCTTAGAAAATCCGTAGAAAAATATGGAACTTGGGCATATGCCCGGATTGAAATCCGAGGTCTAGAACCCCGGTAAAAGAATTTTTCTGTTAAATTGTTTTCTGAAAATGTTTAAGGAAAATGAAACTGAATTTTGATTAAAAAGTACTGGTATCAGGCTCGTATTTTGGTTCCGACGCCCGGTACAAGTCATATATATTGGTTAAGCGCTTCCTGTAAAGTTTGGTTGAAAACGGACGTCGTTTGACGTGTTTCGACCTTAAATTGGAAATTTTGGAAATTATGAAATTTGAAAGAATTCTTGAGTTTTAAGGCTCAATTCATTGATTTTGATATTATTTTAGCGATTTGATCGCGCGAGCAAGTTCGTATGATGTTTTTGAGTTAGTGTGCATATTTGGTTTGGAGCCCCGAGGGCTCGGGTGTGTATCTCGGAGGTGGTTCGGGGTGGTTTTAGACTTGGAAAAACTGCAGAAAATCTGCAGCAGATATTCCTTCTTCGCGTTTGCGTCCATCTGGTCACGTTCACGTACAACAACTTGGACCCCAGCCTTTTTCCTCTACGCGTTTGCGTGAAGGCTCCCGTGTTCGCGGAGCCTGGCCTGCCACTTCTACGCGTTCGCGTAAGGCACCACGCGTTCACGAAGGCCAAATTGTAAGCCCCCAGATTTTCTCTACGCGTTCGCGACTGTGTCCACGCGAACGCGATGCCCACTTCTGTCCAACCCTTCGCGAACGCGACACTGTGCACGCGAACGCGAAGGGCAAATTTTCGCCCAGTGAATTAATACCCAAAACAGAACACTTACGGGATTTTATCCCATTTTCACAAAACCTTCTCTTCTCCACAGCTTCTTGGGCGATTCTTGAGCAATCCTTCTTCATACTTCTTGGGTAAGTGATTCTTAACTCTTTTTCTTCATTTTCCATCAATATTATTTGAATTCCTAATCCTAAATAGGTGTAAATGGGTAGAAAAATTGAGAATTGAGTATAGTAAGGGTTTCCGATGAATTTGCGATCTAGACCTCGTTTTGGAGTCGAACTTAAGAACAAATTGTATATTTGAACTCATGGATGATTGGGTGAACTTATTTTGGTTCGAAACTTGAGTTTCGATTATGTGGGCTCGGGGTCGATTTTTACTATTCCGGGCAGAATGTTGTAAAAATCATATTTAGCAATATGAACTAGTTTGTTAAGTAGAATTGATGATATTAAATCAATTGTGTATAGATACGATTGGATTGGAGCCAAATTCGAAAGGAAAAGGCATTGCTACGGATTGAATCGTTCGTAAACTTTTGAGGTAAGTGTTTGCTCTATCCTAGCTTGAAGGAATAGGAATTTAGTTGTGTATGAATTATTGATTAAGAGTTATAGGTGTCACACCGGTAATGGAGATAAATTGTTGAATTATTATCTATTATTGGTTCAAAACCGGTAATTATAAATATTGTCGATGCAGAAATTATGGTTAAATGCCGGTAATATATATATTTATGAATTGGGATCGTGTGGCCCGCCGACCACTTATATGATAAGAAATGGGATCGTGTGGCACGCCGACCACAAAGTGATTTAAAATCTTGGCATTGGCCATAGTTGCCGGTAGCCTATTGATATATTTGGGAGCGAGTGGTACGCCTACCACAAGGTATAATTTATTGATACAATTGGGAGCGGGTGGTATGCCTACCACAAGATATAACTTATTGATACAATTGGGAGCGGGTGGTACGCCTACCACAACATATAATTTACTGTTACAGTTGGGAGCGGGTGGTACGCCTACCACGAGACATGAAATGAAAAAGGAATTGAGACATGAAAGTAAGATTTATTATGTTGACTAGATTACTCTGGATATTATGAGTTATTGACTGTTATTTCAGAGCAGAGTCTTTCCTTATAAATGTTTTGTATATGTATATATATATTGCAACTGTACAGGTTTATGTGGGTGACAGGTTTATGTGGGTGACTCGCCTTAGTCTATCACTAGCACATGGGGTCGGTTGTGCTGATACTACAATCTGCGCTCTTTTTGCGCAGATACAGGTTACGGACAGCAGTAACAACAGTAGCACGATTGTGGATATTCCGACTATCGAGACTACGAGGTAGCCTTGCAGGCGTCCGCAGGACCCGTTGTCTCTTCTATCTATGTATTTCATTCTGTTATCTCATGTATTCGAGATAAACAACTTATATTTCTTTCAGACAATTGTGTGTATTATTCTTAGAAGTTCGTGAGTATTGTGACACCAGTCTTGGGTAGTGTATCATATTTGGGTTTCTTTATCATATTTGATAAGATTGACTAAGTCTTCCGCTAAGTTTAATTATTCCGCTGTAATTTATATGTTTTTAATTTTAAAGTCTTAACAAGAGTTTGGTAACTAATGGAAATGTAAGTAATATTTGGCTTGCCTAGCTTCCACTAGTAGGCGCCATCATGACTCTCGATGGTGGGAAATTCGGGTCGTGACAAGTTAATGCGCGTTGTACTCTTTTTTCCTTACAAGGTTTTGTCCCACTGGTTTTTCCTTGCAAGGTTTTTAACTAGGCAACCAAAAGGCGTATTGTAGATATGTGTACTCTTTTTCCTTCTCTAGATTTTTTTCCACTGGGTTTTATTTTAGTTAAGATTTTAACGAGGCACATTATTTGTTGATTAGACATTCAAGGGGGAGTGTTATAAATAAAATTCTATTTATGGTGAATGTCTATATTTGGAGAGATTTTAGGGTTTATTATTTGATGGCTAAGTCACCATCTCCCTATAAATAAAGGTTTTATTCCATTGTAATTTATCCCAAAATTCAATAAGAATTCCATCTCTCTCTTTCTCTGCAATATTGTTCTTTTTTTTTTTTATTTTGATAACAATTATAATATAATTTTTTCAACTATTATTTTGAGTGACGGAAGTATTGTGTAAAAGTTCCTATCAAATTTCAAGGACAAAATTACATAATAATGTATTCCATAAGTTGATCTTGCATTTGAAAATGTGTAACCAAATATCAATAAGCTTAGATCTGAATTCAGTTTTATATGCTATTTAACTTCAAGCGTGAAATATTTTCATTCTCCTTTTTTCTCAAATTTCTACACACCTGTCACAACTACGAATATCTAAATCAGAAGTGAGAAATCTAAAATCTCAACTTCCTTAATACTAATCTTGTTAGATTTTGAATATGATTTTGTAAACAATTTGGAGTGTGTATTGTTTGAACTTATTTTAATTAGTCTAAGGAGACTGTATACGAAGTTTGAAGTCATTTAATAGATATTTGGATAGTTTTAATCAAGTATTGCAAGTGAAAATCGTACAACAAGTTCATCAGAGATGCTTATATATTTTTATACAATATTATACACTTTTATACAAGGAGATATATTATATATATAGTTGTATAAAAATATATAAAGATGTATAAGCATAGTAGTAAAAATATCAATGATAAACCATGTATACATGTGTAGTTGAAGACGAAGAAGAACAAGAAATGTGAGAAATCCAAAAATACCTGTAAATAATGTATCAACCTTGTATAAAATAATATATAAGAGGTATTTATACACCATTATCATTACTTATACACTATTATACAAATGAATCCTATTAATTGAGCTTCAATTCTTCTTCTTCTTTGGGCATCTTCTGAAAGTCAACTCAAATCTGCTCCAAATCATTTCAAATTTGAGTTTTGAACTCCCATTGATGATCCCTAATCAATTGGGTTAACACACAATCCAAATAACTAACAAAATTGAGAAATCCAATTTATGAAATTGAAGCTTCGAATGGCTTCTAATGGTGACTCCAAAATAATAATTCTCTTAAATGGTATTGTTTCTTCTCATCTTAATAGTGATTGTAAACTTTGAATCTGGAAGGAGAATTGAAGAATATATGAAATGGTAGAGAAATTTTGGGGTGTAAAGTCGTGAAACATGAAGAAGAAGAAGAAGAAGAAGAAGAAGAAGAAGAAGAAGAAGAAGAAGAAGAAGAAGAAGAAGAAGAAGAAGAAGAAGAAGAAGAAGAAGAAGAAGAAGAAGAAGAAGAAGAAGAAGAAGAAGAAGAAGAAGAAGAAGAAGAAGAAGAAGAAGAAGAAGAAGAAGAAGAAGAAGAAGAAGAAGAAGAAGAAGAAGAAGAAGAAGAAGAAGAAGAAGAAGAAGAAGAAGAATAAGGTGGGCTAACTGGTGAAAAATAACTTTTGAATTATATACAACCTGGGTTATATTAGGTAAGAGTTTCATAAATGGGCTATTTTTCGATGGACTGTTGGTCCAAGTGAGGAGAAGCGTTATTTCCCCAATTTCAGGGGCGAAATTCCATGACAGTGGCTATTTTTCGATTTGGGGCTAAAAGTTTCTATTTATGAATTTTACCCATTATTTGTCGGAATTTTTACATGTGTATACCATATAGCAAACCTTATTACCAACCATGTTTAAGGTTTGTATTTATTACATCTAAGCATACCAACTTTCAGTTTATGTACCATAATTCAAATTAAGGCTTTAATTATGCTATTATTAAATGTAGGAGTGTATTTAGGGACAAAATCTCCCAATTAATATTTTTACCCGCTTCTCTCTCATCCAAATTTTTAATTTTCCGCCCCCATACCCCCCACCCCCATGATTTTCCCACAGTTATTTGCTCCCCCATGTTTTTTCTTTTCTTCAGTTTAGCTCCCCCTTTTTCGTATAGCAGTAACCACAATTCCCATCACCTTCATTAACTTCCCCCACCATTTTCATCCATTTCAATCTTATTATTCATCTTCTAAATCATGAAAAATCCAAATACTCCCAAAATAACCCAGCAAAAGAGGTAGTGCCAGATATTTCCTCTTTTGATTTGGGTGTTTTAACACCTAAATCCCCTGCCAAAACCCCAAATTATACACATGCAACTGAAAATTCTACAGCTATGTGTGACGACCCGACCCGTCGTCACGGGAATTACCACCCCGTTATATTGTAATTCATGTTTTATGCTTTTATATCAGTGTTAGAGTCTATCGGGTGAGTTGGGAGTGAATTGAATTGAAAATGAGGCATATAGCCTTTTTTGAAGGAAACTTGAATATAGAAAGTCAACCTGGAGTTGACTATTTAGTTAGAGGGCTCGGAATTGGATTTTGATGATTCGGTTAGTTCCGAGAGGTGATTTTTGACTTAGGGGAGCGATCGGAATTGAATTTGAAGGTCCGGTGTAGAAATAGGCTTGAATTGGCTAAGGTTGAATTTTGGCGAAATCCGAAGGGTAGGTGAGATTTTGATCCGGGGTCGGAATGGAATTACGACAATTTCTGTAGCTTCGTTATGCAATTTTGGATATGTCCGCAAATTTTCAGGTCATTCGGACGTCGTTTGGTCGGGTTTTTTGATTGAATGTGTAATTCGGAAAGTTTTAAGGAATTTAGGCTTGAATTCGATGTGAATTATGGATTTTGATGTTGTTAGACGTGTTTTGAGGATTGGAACAAGTTCGAATAAGGCATTAGGATGTGTTGGTGTGTTTGGATGAGGTCCCGGGGGCCTCGAGGTGTTTTCAGATGGCTAAACGGGAGAAAATATAAAAATTGCAAGTTTTGACTCTAGTTCTGTTGTTTTCGCTCCTGCGGAAATGGGGGCGCAGGAGCGAGTCCGCATGAGCAAACGAAGGGGCGCAGGAGCGCTTGTCTTCGCAGAAGCGGAAAAGTGTCCGCTGAGGCGGTGTCGCAGGAGCGAAGAGGAGACCGCAGAAGCAGTCAAGAGGTGAGATGGGGAGTCCGTAGAAGCAAAGGGCCAATCGCATAGGCGAGTCCGCAGGAGCGGACTCTTGATCACAAAAGCGAACATCCCGTGCAGGAGCGGAAGAATTCCCACAGAAGCGGACGTGCAGGAGTGGTCCATGGATCGTAGGAGCAGAATTGGCCAAATAGGCCTGGGTTCACTGAAGCGACCAATTGGTCGCAGAAGCGGTTCCGCAGGGGCGGAAAATGGTCCGCAGAAGCGAAAATCGCAGTGAGTTAAGTGTATCATAAGTTAGAAAATTTCATAAACATTTCACACATTTGGGTCTCGGCTTAAGGAGGCGATTAGGGCGATTTTGAAGAGAAACTCAAGGGAAATCATCAGGGTAATCAACTATGGACTTAAACTATGATTAGTATTGATAATATTATGCAATTATATCATGAAAATGGAGGAATTTGGGGTAATTTATGGAGGATTTAGCCCTAAGCTTGAACCTTAGAAAATCAAGGTTTTGAATGGGCAAATGGAGCCCGAATTTGGTAAATCTAATATGCTTAGACTCGTTTTCACGATGAGGGTTCCGAATATGTGACTTTCGTGATTTTTCGAGAAGCGTACCGAAAGTCGGGTTTTGGCAACTTTGGGAATTTTGATGTAAATTGAGTTGTTTTGACTGGAATCATTCCATTGGTCTAATTTGATGTGTATTTACTGTATTTGATCAGATTATATGCGTGTAGAGCTTGATTCTCGTGGCAAGGGCATTGCGGAGTAGGCGTCGCGCTATATTGAGGTGAGTAATAGGTGTGGGTGATGACCAGCGGGTTCGAAACCCCGATATACCACTTTGTGACGTTGTATAGCAGCGAGACACGTACTCTCATGTGGGTGCGGGGTCGAATGTGATTGAGGACTATGGCTTAGTCCGACTTGTTGGCATTGTGTTATGATATTGGCTATTCTTGAGCCGTCGAACCCCCTTCTTGGGCGGTTGAGTATATTTGTGGGCTGTGAGCCAGTTATTGGATCCCGCGAGGATCGTTATCATTGTTTTATGATATTGACATGCTAGTTTACTACCAGTCCGTAGCTGTTTCTGTTATCATGCTATTTCCAATCTCTGGAACTTGATATTACTGTTTTCCAACTGAAAAATGATAAAAGAGTTTTCAAAAACTATTTTTGTGCCTGCGAGGCTGTATTGCATATTAGCTGACTCGTAGTGGATCGGGCTGCGCGCCACAGCAGTATATATGTCGGATCGGACTGCACGCCACAGCAGGTGTGATATTAATATTGTGCTTGGGCTGTATGAGCCCCTCCGGAGTCTGAACCCCCACAGTGAGCACGGGTACCCAAATTGGATCGGGCTACACGCCGTAGCGGTCATATCATGCATTGCATTGCATTTAGCTACATCTAATAGCTGTTATACTATTTTGGTGGTACCTGTTGGTGCAGGTACAGTTGATATTGATTTTGTGACAGGGTATTTGATTACAGCTTTACATAGTGCTTTATTGCGGATTTCTTATCTGCGTTGTCTTACCCCTGTTTATTACCACTAAGTTTGGCAGTACTCATTTTACTCCCTGCACCTTGTGTGCAGATCCAGGTACCTCTCAGCAGTGATCCGGTAGCTGTTCGAGGCGACATTTGTGTGAGCACGTGATTTTTGCCCTATATGAGAATTACTCCCAAAAGATTCAAAATAAAATAGCCTTGTGCTACATCTGATTTTTTGTGGATTTTGTGCTATCTCTCTGGAGCATTAGCATTGGTATGTGTGTGTTTATTTAGCTAGAAAATACAAAAATAGGCGTCGCATATTTGGGAATTAGTTGCGCATTTATAAGAATAAATCGGACATAGGAATTAATCGTAAGAAAATTACAAAAAAATGTGCACCTCGTTTCTTGGTCATCATGTGATTTTATTTGAATGCATAAATTGTGTTAATCATCAAGTGTTAATCAATAGGTGTAATTTCATTCCCTTTAAATTGATTTGTTTAAAGTGGCTTTTAGTTTAATTGGAGTTAGTTAATAAAATTGAAAATGGGTGTAAAAAACAGGCCCAAGGAAGACGACCAACCCAGGCCCAAGCAAAATCCGGCTCAGGCCATCTCCAGATACGCCCAAACGACGCCGTAACAGGCCAGGATATCCAAGCCGTTGGATCATTTTGATCCATCGGTCGCCATTCCTCCTCACAACCCGACCCGTTCCAGTCAAGGCCGACCCAGTCTCATAATAACATTACACGACATCGTTTCATTTAAGTAAAAAGATCCTGGTCGTTGATCGTAAATGATCCAACGATCAGGATTGAATTTCCTATTTCGTATATAAGTCCAATCTCCTACCAAGCCCCCCCCCCCCCAAGCCAAACCCACGATCACCATCATCATCTCCTCTAACCTGGAGACCCCTGTAACGCCGCCGTGCCCCGCCGCACTCCGCCTACCGGAAATCGCCTCACGACGGTTCCGGTAGGCCAATGGCTCCCAAATTTACACCGTAGAATCTCCCAAGCCCCCTCTACATGGATCTGGTAGTCGTTAGTCTCGAATGTTGCTCGAACATTTTGAATATTCGTTTGAAGTTTGCCAGAAGTTGAACGTCTGCCCCAAACCACCTCAAATTCACACCAATCACTCCCCACACCTCCCTCATACTCCTACTAACCCTGGTTCAGCTCGAATCTAACCGGAACTGGCAAAACCCCAAATCCCACTCATATGAACCCTAAAAATCCAGAAGGTCGAATCAAGCCTAATTAATCGAAATTCAGGGGTCTAATGGACCTTATTCGAGGTGTTCTCAAGTGAGAACACTTCGATTAAGGTCTATTCGACCTCAAAGTGTTCAATCCGAGTTCGAGCCTGGGTTACCTACAATTCTGAGGTATTTTCTTTTTTTTCATTCTATATGAATATCTTGGTATGTTTACATGTTATGCTTGGATTATTTGACTGGTATTTTTCTAGCATTTTTCCTGCTCTTCTTAACAGACCTTTTATTCGGTCGATTCCCATCTTTACCTGTTTTGTTTAAATTCAATGTTGTAATTGCTTCGTATGTCTAGTTTATTTAACGTCGTCGACAAATTAATTTGCTTGTATGTTTGTTCATTCTTTGGTCTGCCCGTATGCAATTCATAAGTCTGGGGCTTGTTGTTTGTTTGATTCTAGATTAGGGGTTAATTGGACATAATTGATAGGGTTTAATTAGTATTAGTTCTTTAATATCCTGCCCATAAGAGGGGCTAGTGGAACCTGCTGTACAGCAGGGTATCCCACTAGTCTCATGCGATCAATTGTTTTTAATGTTAAAATCCATACGAGGACATTTAGTAGTGGGGGGTTCAGAGAATATAATGGGCTGGGGTTTAGTTTAAGGTGTGGCACCATTAGGAGCTGAATTTCAAAAACTATATAGATAGAGGGACGGGCAGTGATAGGGATACACACAGACACACATACAGAGAAAACAGACTGAGAGCTTAAGTGTTTAAGTTCAAATACATTGGGGTCTGTTGTCGTTTGAAAGGGTATTCTGGAGGAAATTGTTCTTCCTGTTTGTTGAATTCTGGGTTGTTGTTGTTTTGCTGCTGCTGTTGTTGTTTTGCTGCTGCTGTTGTTGTATACTACTGCTGCTGTTGTTGTATACTACTGCTGCTGTTGTTGCTACTGTGTTACTACCACTGATTGCTTCTTTTCCTTCTTCTATTGTCATCATCCAGGTACTCATTCTCTGTGATCTATTCTATGTAACTAAGAATTGGAAGTTGCAATGCAGATGTTCTTTTGTGTTGATTTTGCATGAGAATTGTTCCCTGTTAGCTTCTAGTTTCTTTTTTATTAGCCATCTGATTAGCTATGATTAAAAATGTATTTGCAGTAGGAATATGGGTTGTATAATTGGACTGGTGGATTGTTAAATTGGTAATCCTTAGCTGAATCTTAGTACATTCTATAGTTAATTAGTTGTTGATATCAATTTGTAATTGATTGGGAATTAAAAGGATCATAAGGTAACAGTCATAACCGTACAGACTTAGTTGAATCCATGAATTATTAGTGTTAGTTTGGATTAACCGAAATCTCTAAGCATAATACATTCTCATTTTTACCTATACAAGATGTGTAGCTACAAACAAAAAACTGTTACGTATATCATTATAATAGGTTGTTACTTTCCAATTGTTTGCATTTTACAAGGTATTAGGACTGAAAGTTAGTATCGCTTAGTATTGTATTGAAACTGGACTGTACATTTGGCATTGAATACGATTCATGTGAAAATCTGGAATGCTGGGTTCTGTTACAAACCAAACGGTGTATAGTTCAGTTTAGAGTGAATTTGATCGTTAGTAGGCATGGATTATATTAGATGTTACTTAGCGTGACTCGGACTATTAATGTGATCAAATATTGATAGAATAATTTCTGTCTCCACTCGTATTTTGTTATGTCAAAAACTGTAATTAATTCTAAAAATTGATAACTGACTACCATGTATAATTTTGAGATAAAAATTCCAAATATAGAAAAACATAAATAGAAAACTTAGCATACTTTAGTCGGGCCTTTAAATAATAATGAGACGAGCCTCACTAAACAAAAATACATAATTGCGGGGCCCTCAAATTAGTTGTTATAAAAAACTTAGACTCGGGAAGATCGTTTAACGAATTTCATGGTCTTTCCCAAAGTTAATAAAGATGATAGACTCTTTAGGCGCGATTTGTAAATAAATTACTTTCCTAAATACGGGTGCGCATTTATGTGACCCAAATCTTATTCTCGACGAAACTGAAATACATTAAAGTCACAGGCGTACTGGTTATGGTGTGACTCGAAATATGTTTTCGTGACGTTGCAATTCTCCTTAAAATTAAAAGCGGAACATTAAAAGCACCTAGTTAAAACATATAAAGAAGTCAGATAAAAACAAAAATTGCAGTTGAGCGACCGTGCTAAAACCACGGAATCCAGGAGTGCCTAACACCTTCTCCCGGGTTAACAGAATTCCTTATCCAGGTTTTCTGGTTTCACAGACTGTATTACAGAGTCATAAACTTCCTCGGTTCGAGATTAAACCGGTGACTTGGGACACCATTATTTTTCCAAGTGGCGACTCTGAATAATTAGATAATTTGATCCTGTTCCGACTATCCTTTAAGTGGAAAAACTCCTTCACTGATTATTATTATATCCCTTCTCGGGGTGTAGTATTAAACCGTGGCACATTCACATTTATGTTTCTGTGAGGGAAAAAGGAGGGGTGACAGCTCTGGCGACTCTGCTGGGGATAATCGACCCAGAACTTCGGTTCAGGGTTTAAGAATTCTAGCTCAGTTAAAATTGATGTTTTTGCTTATATCTGATTTCATTATATGTTTTTGATTAATGTGCTACATGTTTACCGCTTGATATTACGTGAACTGTTGTGATGACCTGGCCCGTTGTCACGAGAATTACCACCCCGTTATGTTGTAAATACATGTTTTATGCTTTTATACCAGTGCTAGAGTCTATCGGGTGATTTAGGAGTGATTTGGATTGAAAATGAGGCATATAGCCTTTTTGAAGGAACTTGAATAAGGAAAGTCAACCCGGAGTTGACTATTTGGTTAGAGGGCTCGGAATCGGATTCTGATGAATCGGTTAGTTCCGGGAGGTGATTTGTGACTTAGGGGAGCGATCAGAATTGAATTTGGAGGCCCGGTGTAGTTTTAGGCTTGAATTGGCGAAGGTTGAATTTTGGCGAAATCCGAACGGTAGGTGAGATTTTGATTCGGGAGTTGGAATGGAATTCCGACAATTCCTGTAGCTTCGTTATGTGATTTTGGATATGTCCGCAAAATTTCAGGTCATTCGGACGTCGTTTGGTCGGGTTTTTGATAGAATGTGTAATTCGGAAGTTTTGAAGAAATTTAGGCTTGAATCCGTGGGTAAATGGTGATTAGGATGGTGTTTTTATGATTGGAACAAGTTCGTATCGTGTTTTGGGGTATGTTGGTTTCTTTCGTTGGGGTCCCGGGGGCCTCGGGATGAATCCGGACCATCATCCGGCATTTAGAAGCAAGAAAAGACCTGCTGTAATCTGCAGATCACTGGGCAGTGATTTGGCCTTCGCGTTCGCAAGGGCACGGCCCGCGTTCGCGTAGGCCAAGTTCAGCAGGCATCGCGTTCGCGAGGGGGTATCGCGTTCGCGTATTGGCAAGGACATGAAGCATCGCGAACGCGTAGGAGAAGGACGCGTTCACGTAGAGGGAAGTCATTAGGCATCGCGTTCGCGTGGGTCGTGGCCGCGTTCGCGTAGAAGGATCTCCGGAAGGCTGATAAAAATGTGCATCGCGAACGTGTATGGCATGTCGCGTTCGCGAAGGGTATTTTGGGCAGAGCTTCGCGGACGCGTGAGAGGCGTCGCGAACGCGATGAAGAAAATAGGCTGGCAGTGAAGTTAAGTTCAGAACAGAACCAGTCGCGGGTTTAATACCCAAAACCTCCATTTTTGAGTTCCAAGAGAAGAAATTGACGGGAGATTGCTGGGAAATCATCGGGGTTTCGTTGGAGGTAAGTTTTGTGGCTTAATTACATCATTTTAACATGAAATCATTGGTTAAATTTCTGTAAATGGAAGATTAAAGGTGGGTTTGAGCCCTAGGCCTAAATTGAAGAAAAACACCGATTTGAGTGGGCAAATGGAGTCCGATTTTGGTAAATTTTATATGCCTAGACTCGTATCGAGATGAGGGTTCCGAATATGTGACTTTTGTAATTTTTCGACAAGCGTACCGAAAGTCGGGTTTTGACAACTTTGAGAATTTTGATGTAAATTGAGTTGTTTTGATTGGGTGTCGTCCCATTGGCCTAATTTGTTGTATTTCTACTGTATTTGATCAGATTCTACGCGTGCGGAGCTTGATTCTCGTGGCAAGGGCATTGTGGAGTAGTCGTCGCGCCGTATTGAGGTGAGTAATAGATGTGGATGATGACCAGCGGGTTCGAAACCCCGGTATACCACATTGTGACGCTGTATAGCGGCGAGACACGTACTCTCTTGTGAGTGCGGGGTCGATTGTGATTGGGGACTAGGACATAGTCCGACTTGTTGATACTTTATTATGATATTAGGCTATTCATGAGCCGTCGAACCTCCTTCTCGGATGGTTGCATATTATACCGTGATATTGGCTACTCTTGAGCCGTTGAACCCCCTTCTTGGGTGGTTGAGTATACTTGTGGGCCGTGAGCCAGTTATTGGATCCCGCGAGGATCGTTATCATTGTCTTATCATGTTGACATGTTAGTTACTACCAGTCCGTAGCTATTTCTATTATCATGCTATTTCCAATCTCTGGAACTTGATATTACTGGTTTCAACTGAAAAATGATAAAAGATGTTTTCAAAAACAACTTTTGAGCCTGCGAGGCTATAATTGCATATTAGCTGACTGGCAGTGGATCGGGCTGCGCGCCGCGGCAGTATATATATCGAATCGGACTACACGCCGCAGTGATATTGTGCTTGGGCTGTAGGAGCCCCTCCGGAGTCTGAACCCCCACAGTGAGCACGGGTACCTAAATTGGATCGGGCTACGCGCCGTAGCGGTCATATCATGCATTGCATTGCATTTAGCTACATCCGCTAGCTGTTATACTGTGTTGCTGGTACTTGTTGGTACAGGTACAGTCGATATTGATTCTGTGACAGGGTATTTGATTACAGCTTTACATAGTGCTTTATTGCGGATTTCTTATCTGCGTTGTCTTACCCTTGTTTATTACCACTGAGTCTGGCAGTACTCATTTTACTCCCTGCACCTTGTGTGCAGATCCAGGTACCTCTCAGCAGTGATCCAGTAGCTGTGCGAGGCGACGTTTGTAGATATTCGAGGTAGCTGCAGAGTCCGCAGGACCCGATATTCCTTCTTACTATCTTGATTTTGCATTGACTTTTCCCTCCGCACTTGGTATCTTGTAAACCTTTATACACTCATGTTTAGTAGAGGCTCATGACTCTTGACCCTTGGTCTATGGGAGTTGATGTATTATGGGACTTGGTTCCCCGTTTTTGTTATATGTATCGTTGTTATTTTATGAATTAATATGCTTAAATGGGCTACAGAGAGCTTCTAGCTCCGTTGTTGATCTTGATTGGTCAGGCTGGCTTAGCAATGTGCTGGGCGCCATCACGACCGGATTTGGAGTCGTGACAAGTTGGTATCAGAGCCTAGGTTTACTAGGCCTCATGAGTCTTGAGCCGGTTAGTAGAGTCTTGTGGATCGGTACGGGGACGCCTGTACTTATCCTCGGGAGGCTGCGAACCTTTAGGAAAACTTCACTTTTCTTGAACTCTGTCGTGCGATCTTGTTGTTCTGAGAACTGAACTTTTATATCCTATTCTCTCGCGGATGGCGAGAACGCGAGCATCAGGACGAGGTGGACGACCTCCATTGCCACCCGTTAGAGGCCGTGGGCGCGGTCGTGCTAGAGGTAGAGGTAGGGCGGCTGAGGCAGTGCCAGCTGACCCGCCTGTTGTACCAGTTCAGGAGCAGCCCCCAGTGGTTGATGCTCCAGCAGCCCCAATTCAGGGCCAGACTGTATCTATTGTTATTCCTGGTCTTCAGGAGACTCTTGCTCAGATATTATCGGTGTGTTCCGGTTTGGCTCAGGTAGTCTCAGCTACTGCTGCTGCAGCGACATCTCTGACAGGGGGTGGTCAGCAGACCCTGCAGCTCGCACACCCGAGCCGGTTGTTCAGGGACTTCAGAAGCCAGAGGCGGTACCCGCTCAGGTGGTTGCACTGGTTATTCCTCCAGCTGCACCAGCTCCAGCTCCAGAGCATATGGTTGAGGTTATGCCCGACGACGAGCAGCGTCATCTTGAGAGGTTTGGTAGACTTCAGCCACCCCATTTCAGTGGCGTTGAGGGCGAGGATGCCTAGGGTTTCTTGGACAAGTGTCGGAGGATGTTGCGGACGGCTGGTATTCTTGAGTCCAGCGGAGTTTCATATACTACCTTTCAGTTCACTGGTCCCGCATTTGATTGGTGGGAAGAGTTTGAGAGGCGTAGGCCTGCAGGAGCAGCACCTCTCACATGGCAGCAGTTCTCTACTCTCTTTCTAGAGAAATATGTACCTCGGTCTCGTCGCGAGGAGCTACGTCGCCAGTTCGAGTGGTTGGTTCAGGGCGACATGTCTGTGACCCAGTATGAGCTCAGATTCACACAGCTGGCTAGGCATGCCACATGGATGATCCCTAATGATAGGGAGAGGATCGGGAGGTTCATTGATGGCCTCAACTACTCTATCCGCATTCTTATGACCGAGAGAGAGTTTTGTCATCATCATTTGAGCAGAGGTTGTTGATATGGCACGCTCCATTGAGGCGGATCGTCGCCGGGAGAGAGAGGAGCGGGAGGCCGAGAGGCCTCGTGGTTCCGGAGCTTCGGTGGTGCTCCATCTAGAGGGCATTCCCGGCGAGGCCGAGGTCGCTCATCTAGACCTTCTCATTCGAGCCGCCCAGAGCAGAGCGCGGAGGTTCTCATGGTCGTGGTCGATAGGGGTTTCGGCAGGGTCGGTCATCGCTAGTGCCCTTCCGGCCCGAGGTGCAAGACCTACTTCATCGGCCCGGGGTTCTTCTCGCAGCCGAGGGGTTCCCTTAGTCCCCTTCTCCGGCACCAGGGCGCATGTTATGAGTTTGGCCACATGAGGAGACGGTGCCCTCGACTCCGTAGGGACAGGACTCAGCAGAGGGATCAGCCCTCATCTTCCGCACCATCTCGGCCTAGTAGAGGTGGAGGTCGGTCTTCTCGTGGACGCCCTAGGGGCGAGGAGAGATCCGGTGGAGGCCGAGCACGGTTCTATGCACTTTCTAACAAGCGTGATGCGGTTGCCTCCGATGCAGTTGATTACGGGTATCATTTCTATCTATCACGGAGATGCCTCTGTTCTATTTGATCCAGGGTCCACATATTCTTACGTGTCCTCTTATTTTGCACGTCATTTGGGTGTGACTCGTGGTAGTCTTGATTTACCTGTTCATGTATCCACCCCCGTGGGTGAAATGATTATTAAAATAAGTGATGACACTTTGGGCCGTCACAGGTCTGGAGACCCAAGCCGATTTGTTATTGTTGGGGATGGTGGACTTTGATGTTATATTGGGTATGGACCGGTTGTCTCCGTACCATGCTATTTTGGACTGTCATGCTAAGACAGTTACGTTGGCCATTCCTGGTATTTCTCAGATCGAGTGGCGGGGTTCAAGCGATTTCGTCCCTAGCCGTGTTATTTCATTCTTAAAAGCTCAGAAGATGTTTGAAAAAGGGTGTTTATCGTACTTAGCTTTTGTGAGAGATGTGGGAGCTGAGTCTCCTAGCATTGATTCTATACCTGTTGTGAGGGACTTCCCAGATGTATTCCCCTCAGACCTGCCGGGCATGCCGCCGGACAGGGATATTGATTTTGGCATTGACTTGGTGCCGGGCACTCAACCCATATCCATTCCTCCTTATCGGATGGCACCAACCGAGTTGAAAGAACTGAAAGAGCAGCTTCAAGAGCTTCTGGATAAGGGTTTCATCCGCCCTAGTGTGTCTCCGTGGGGTGCGCCGGTATTATTTGTTAAAAAGAAAGATAGTTCCATGTGAATATGTATTGATTATAGGCAATTGAACAAAGTGATAGTGAAGAACAAGTACCCTCTACCGCGCATAGATGATTTGTTTGATCAGTTACAGGGTGCGAGGGTGTTTTCTAAGATCGATCTTCGTTCAGGCTATCATCAGCTGAAGATCAGAGACTCAAATATTATGAAGACTGCATTCGGGACCCGATATGGTCATTATGAGTTTCTTGTGATGTCGTTTGGGCTGACCAACGCCCCAGTAGCATTTATGCATCTGATGAACAGTGTGTTCAGGCCTTATATGGATTCATTTGTGATTGTGTTTATTGATGACATTCTAGTCTACTCCCGTAGTCAGGAGGAGCATGCTCAGCATTTGAGTATTGTGTTGCAGAGATTAATGGAGGAGAAGCTATATGCTAAATTCTCCAAGTGCGAGTTTTGGCTCGAGTCCGTGGCATTTCTGGGACATGTGGTGTCTCGTGATGGTATTCAGGTTGATCAGAAAAAGATAGAGGCGGTGCAGAGTTGGCCTAGACCGACCTCAGCTACAGAGATCGGGAGTTTTCTTGGTTTGGCGGGATATTATCGCCGGTTTGTTCAGTGGATTTTCATCCATTGCTTCTTCATTGACTAAATTGACCCAGAAGGGTGCACCATTCGTGTGGTCGGATGAGTGCGAGGAGAGCTTTCAGAAGCTCAAGACAGCTTTGACCACAGCTCCAGTGTTAGTATTGCCATCAGCTTCGGGTTCATATACCGTTTATTGTGATGCCTCGAGAGTGGGGATAGGTTGTGTGTTGATGCAGGAAGGTAAGGTGATTGCTTATGCTTCTCGGCAGTTGAAGCCACATGAGAAGAACTATCCTGTTCATGATTTGGATCTAGCCGCCATTGTTCATGCATTGAAGATTTGGAGACACTATTTGTACGGTGTATCTTGTGAGGTGTATACCGACCACCGTAGTCTCCAGCACTTGTTCAAACAGAAAGACCTTAATTTGAGACAGCGGAGATGGCTTGAGTTGCTGAAGGATTATGACATTACTATATTATATCATCCCGGGAAGGCCAATGTGGTGGCCGATGCTTTGAGCCGGAAGGCGGTCAGTATGGGGAGCTTGGCATATATTCCAGCTGAGGAGAGGCCATTTGCTCATGATGTTCAGGTGCTAGCCAATCGGCTAGCGAGGTTAGATATTTCGGAGCCCAGCAGGGTATTGGCTTGTGTTGTATCTCGGTCATCTCTATATGACCGTATTCGTGAGTGCCAATATGATGATCCACATTTGGCTGTCCTGAGGGACAGAGTTTAGCATGATGATGCTAGAGATGTCACCATTGATAGTGACGGCGTATTGAGGATGCAGGGCCGGATATGCGTGCCCAATGTTGATGGCCTTCGTGAGTTGATTCTGGAGGAGGCCCATAGCTCGCGGTATTCTATCCATCCAGGAGCCGCGAAGATGTATCAAGATTTGAAACAGCACTATTGGTGGAGAAAGATGAAAATGGACATTGTAAAACATGTAGCACGGTGCCTCAACCGTCAGCAGGTTAAGTACGAGCATCAGAGGCCCGGCGGTGTATTTCAGCGCATTGTTATTCCTGAGTGGAAATGGGAGAGGATCACTATGGACTTTTTTACTGGACTCCCTCGGACGGCGAGGAAGTTTGATTCTGTATGGGTGATTGTGGATAGACTGACCAAGTCAGCTCACTTCATTCCAGTTAGTACTACCTACTCATCGGAGCGGTTGGCAGCGATCTTTATTCGAGAGATTGTTCGATTGCATGGAGTCCCAGTGTCTATCATATCCGACAGGGGTACTCAGTTCACTTCTCAGTTTTGGAGAGCATTTCAGCGAGAGATGGGTACACGGGTCGAGTTGAGTACAACATTTCACCCCCAGACAGACGGACAGTCTAAGCGCACTATTCAGATCTTGGAGGATATGTTGCGAGCTTGTGTGGTTGATTTTGGTGGTTCGTGGGATGAGTTCCTACCACTTGCCGAGTTTGCCTACAACAACAGTTACCAGTCGAGTATTCAGATGGCCCCGTATGAGGCATTGTATGGCAGACGGTGTAGATCCCCCGTGGGATGGTTTGAGCCTGGTGAGGTTAGATTGATAGGGACTGAGTTAGTCCGGGATGCTCTGGATAGAGCAAAGTTGATCCAGGAGAGGCTTCGTACAGCACAGTCTCGTCAGAAGAGTTATGCGGACCGTAGAGTTCGAGAGTTGTCTTTCATGGTTGGTGACAGAGTATTGTTGAAGGTTTCACCTATGAAGGGTGTCATGAGGTTTGGGAAGAAAGGAAAGTTGAGTCCCAAGTACATTGGTCCTTTTGAGATACTTAGGAGGGTTGGAGAGGTGGCATATGAGTTAGCCTTGCCGCCCAGATTATCCAACGTTCATCCAGTATTCCATGTGTCTATGCTCCGGAAGTACATTGGAGATCCGTCTCATATATTAGACTTCAGTACCATTCAACTTGATGGTGATTTATCCTATGATGTGGAGCCTATTGCTATTTTGGGTCGTCAGGTGAGAAAATTGAGGTCTAAGGAGATTGCATCAGTTAAGGTTCAGTGGAGAGGTCGACCCGTGGAGGAGGCCACTTGGGAGATCGAGCGGGAGATGCGGAGCAGATATCCTCACTTGTTTAAGACTTTAGGTATGATTCTTGACCCGCTTGAGGACGAGCGTTTGCTTAAGAGGGGGAGAATGTGACGACCCGGCCTGTTGTCACGAGAATTACCACCCTGTTATGTTGTAAATACATGTTTTATGCTTTTATACCAGTGCTAGAGTCTATCGGGTGATTTAGGAGTGATTTGGATTGAAAATGAGGCATATAGACTTTTTGAAGGAACTTGAATA
This sequence comes from Nicotiana noctiflora, assembly GCA_032618575.1. Taxonomy (NCBI): domain Eukaryota; kingdom Viridiplantae; phylum Streptophyta; class Magnoliopsida; order Solanales; family Solanaceae; genus Nicotiana; species Nicotiana noctiflora. The sequence continues at coordinate 24,396 of JASVEL010008912.1, read as the reverse complement.
AGAAAAGTCAACCCGGAGTTGACTATTTGGTTAGAGGGCTCGGAATTGGATTCTGATGATTCGGTTAGTTCCAGGAGGTGATTTGTGACCTAGGGGAGCGATTGGAATTGAATTTGGAGGCCCGGTGTAGTTTTAGGCTTGAATTGGCAAAGGTTGAATTTTGGCGAAATCCGAACGGTAGGTGAGATTTTGATCCGGGGGTCGGAATGGAATTCCGATAATTCCTGTAGCTTCGTTATGTGATTTTGGATATGTCCGCAAAATTTCAGGTCATTCGGACGTCGTTTGGTCGGGTTTTTGATAGAATGTGTAATTCGGAAGTTTTGAAGAAATTTAGGCTTGAATCCGTGGGTAATTGGTGATTTTGATGTTTAGGATGGTGTTTTTATGATTGGAACAAGTTTGTATCGTGTTTTGGGGTATGTTGGTGGTTTTCGTTGGGGTCCCAGGGGCCTCGGGATGAATCTGGACCATCATCCGGCATTTAGAAGCAAGAAAAGACCTGCTGTAATCTGCAGATCACTGGGCAGTGATTTGGCCTTCGCATTCGCGAGGGCACGGCCCGCATTCGCGTAGGCCAAGTTCAGCAGGCATCGCGTTCGCGAGGGGGTATCGCGTTTGCGTATTGGCAAGGACGTGAAGCATCGCGAACGCGTGGGAGAAGGACGCGTTCGCGTAGAGGGAAGTCATTAGGCATCGTGTTCGCGTGGGTCGTGGCCGCGTTCGCGTAGAAGGATCTCCGGAAGGGTGATAAAAATGTGCATCGTGAACGCGTATGGCATGTCGCGTTCGCGAATGGTATTTTGGGCAGAGCTTCGCGGACGCGTGAGAGGCGTCGCGAACGCGTAGAAAAATAGGCTGGCAGTGAAGTTAAGTTCAGAACAGAACAGGTCGCGGGTTTAATACCCAAAACCCCCATTTTTGAGTTCCAAGAGAAGAAATTGACGGGAGATTGCTGGGAAATCATCGGGGTTTCGTTGGAGGTAAGTTTTGTGGCTTAATTACATCATTTTAACATGAAATCATTGGTTAAATTTCTGTAAATGGAAGATTAAAGGTGGGTTTGAGCCCTAGGCCTAAATTGAAGAAAAACACCGATTTGAGTGGGCAAATGGAGTCCGATTTTGGTAAATTTTATATGCCTAGACTCGTATCGAGATGAGGGTTCCGAATATGTGACTTTTGTAATTTTTTGACAAGCGTACCGAAAGTCGAGTTTTGACAACTTTGAGAATTTTGATGTAAATTGAGTTGTTTTGATTGGGTGTCGTCCCATTGGCCTAATTTGTTGTATTTCTACTGTATTTGATCAGATTCTACACGTGCGAAGCTTGATTCTCGTGGCAAGGGCATTGCGAAGTAGTCGTCGCGCCGTATTGAGGTGAGTAATAGATGTGGATGATGACCAGCGGGTTCGAAACCCCGGTATACCACTTTGTGACGCTGTATAGCGGCGAGACACGTACTCTCTTGTGAGTGCGGGGTCGATTGTGATTGGGGACTATGGCTTAGTCCGACTTGCTGATACTGTGTTATGATATTAGGCTATTCATGAGCCGTCGAACCTCCTTCTCGGATGGTTGCATATTATACTGTGATATTGGCTACTCTTGAGCCGTTGAACCCCCTTCTTGGGTGGTTGAGTATACTTGTGGGCCGTGAGCCAGTTATTGGATCCCGCGAGGATCGTTATCATTGTCTTATCATATTGACATGTTAGTTACTACCAGTCCGTAGCTATTTCTGTTATCATGCTATTTCCAATCTCTAGAACTTGATATTACTGTTTTTCAACTGAAAAATGATAAAAGATATTTTCAAAAAACTACTTTTGAGCCTGCGAGGCTGTAATTGCATATTAGCTGACTGGCAGTGGATCGGGCTGCGCGCCGCGGCAGTATATATATCGAATCGGACTACACGCCGCAGTGATATTGTGCTTGGGCTGTAGGAGCCCCTCCGGAGTCTGAACCCCCACAGTGAGCACGGGTACCTAAATTGGATCGGGCTACGCGCCGTAGCGGTCATATCATGCATTGCATTGCATTTAGCTACATCTGCTAGCTGTTATACTGTTTTGCTGGTACTTGTTGGTACAGGTACAGTTGATATTGATTCTGTGACAGGGTATTTAATTACAGCTTACATAGTACTTTATTGTGGATTTCTTATCTGCGCTGTCTTACCCTTGTTTATTACCACTGAGTCTGGCAGTACTCATTTTACTCCCTGCACCTTGTGTGCAGATCCAGGTACCTCTCAGCAGTGATCCAGTAGCTGTGCGAGGCGACGTTTGTGGATATTCGAGGTAGCTACAGAGTCCGCAGGACCCGATATTCCTTCTTACTGTCTTGATTTTGCATTGACTTTTCCTTCCGCACTTGGTATCTTGTAAACCTTTATACACTCATGTTCAGTAGAGGCTCACGACTCTTGACCCTTGGTCTATGGGAGTTGATGTATTATGGGACTTGGTTCCCCGTTTTCGTTATATGTATCGCTGTTATTTCGTGAATTAATATGCTTAAATGGGCTACAGAGAGCTTCTAGCTCCGTTGTTGATCTTGATTGGTCGCACTGTACATACAAACTGTTATATGTTTACCGCTTTGATATTACGTGAACTGTATATAAAACTGTGCCGCAAACCCTTCACTTCTCACCCCCGGGGATGTGCTCACTGGTTGAGACTCCCTATTCTGTTAGTGTCATACCCCGAAATAATAAAGAGGCTCGTAAAGTTTCTAAGCCGGTTGGCCTTTTGGTTCCCGGAAAGGAGCTCCTTCCTCAGCCCGAGTTGTCCGCTTGGGTACACAGTCTAGATCACATACCGAGGTTCTGAACTTAGAATAACATAATTGCATACCGGATCCCTAGTAGGAAACGCTTATTTGCATCACGTTGCATTTGACTTAGGGGACTCAACACAGGGGTTGGGTCCGTCTAGGACAGGCAACCTGATATGAAAAGACCATCCTGCTACACCATGTTTGTTTTAAGCATTTATTTGGACTTGCATGTTGACCGGCTTTTAAATACTGAAGAAAAACGAAAAAAAAAAAAGAAATAGTATGGGGAAATAGATACAAAAAATGTGTTTTACCAACAAATCAATAAATTTAGTTTGCTAATAAAAGACGACGGAAGGTTTACTTTGCCAACAAAATGGTTTTCTCAACAAAATGTGTTTTCTTTGTCGGTCAATAAAGGAAAAATATAGTTTGTTTTGACAGACCGAACTACGCGGGTTTGATTCTCACCGGATGTGATATACGTAGGCAACCCCCGTCGGGTCCAACTTGCCCTTTTTCAAAAATACCAAAATTTTAAAATTTTGAAAAATAGTCCAATCATTGCCAGCCAAAATGATCTTCTTCTTTAAATAAATGTGCAGGATGAGCATGATTCGAAATGAACCCTTTTCACTCATGACTAAAATCCCGGTACAAATACGACTATGGTGGGATGATCTAGGCAAAGAAGAGCAGGATGAAGTTAAGAAATATTTGAAAGGTCTCACAGGTCCGCTTGAAATAAAGCCTCGAGGGGATATCATAAGAGCATTAGTCACATACTGGGACTCCGCGCACAATGTCTTTCACTTCTCGGACTTCGAGCTCACCCCAACTATGGAGGAGATGACCGGATACATTGGAAACACTGATACACCATTGGGGCATCAATATCTAATCGCTCCCAGGGTTGTCGCCATACACCGATTTTTAGACTCACTGAAGACAGCCAGAACGGTACGTAACCCAGATCTAGCACAATGGTTTTGTACTTTAAGCTTCATCTATCAAAGGTACGGTCATGTGGGAGGTTTTGACAAGCTAGAGAATAAGTTATGCAGCAAGGGTAATCGCCAGAAATGGGAGGAGCACAGACGAATTGCCTTCATGATAGCCTTCTTAGGACTTATGGTATTCCCGAGAAAAGACGGGAATATTGATATAAAGATAGTCGGAATTGTCAGTACCTTGCTTGACCAAAGCGAAAGTACTCTTGCTCCCATGATACTATCAGACATATATCGAGCTCTCACAGCCTGCAAAGCCGGAGGAGATTTTTTTGAAGGCTGTAATTTATTGCTACAAATGTGGATGATCGAGCACCTGTGTCGCCGCACCCAATTCTTGAGATATGGGTTGGTTGAGAAAACTTGCATAAGTGAATTCTATACAAGGATTGATAAGACCGTCCTGCCTGAAGGAACCTTGGCATGGAGGGCGTACTTTCAGGCTCTCAGCGCAAGTCAAATACAATGGACGTTGGGTTGGTTACAGATAGACAGAATCGTGTACATGCCAGCAGCTAGGTCCCACTTTCTCTTAATGGGACTTAAGAGCATTCAACCTTACGCGCCCCATCGGGTTTTAAGACAGCTTGGGAGGTGCCAGATAGTACCCAAAGACGAAGACCTGAGTACCCAGGTTATTGAAATTGGTCCCGAGGGTCAATTCCCAGAAGCAAGGGTCCGCCAGATCTGGAGCAAATGCCAATATCTGGAGGCAAACACTTGTGTGCAGGATCGAGCTGGAGGAGAGGTTGTACCCAGATATCTTACTTGGTACAAAGGAGAAACATCGGGAGAAAGACCAGCCAAAAGACCTCACCTCAGGGAATTTGCTGAAGCATCACAAGAACAATGGGACTGGTTAGCCAAGGAAGAGGTTTACAGAACAAGGATTGGCAAGATAGAGCAACAGGTCCAAGATCTCCAATTTGAAAAGGATATGCAAGCTGCCGCCGACGAAGGAGATAAAAAGAAGTTGGCACAAGAAAATGACTTTTTGAGAGCTCAAATCCAACAAATGAAAAGGGATGCTGACAGACAGTTGAGGAGTCGATCAGACGAAAAATTGATAAAGGGTTTAAAAAACCAAGTTGCCGATGTCCAAAGAGAATTGGAAGAGTCTAAAACCTAAACAATGAGGATCCGTGCTAGCTGGAGAAAGGAGGCACATCAACAGGCACTTCATCTACAATGGGTGGAAGAAGATTACACTGAAATCATCACTAATCTAAGGGAAGCAAATGTTATCCTCAGGGAGCGGGTTTTAAAGCAAGCCCGGGATGCCATAGCAGACCTCGACCGTTGCCACAATTTGATGACCCGACTGTAAGAACAGGTAGATAGGCTCTTAGACCAAGTCACCAATAATGCTCGAAGATTGGGGGCGAAGAACCAGCAGATAGAACAGCTACTCAGAGAAAGAGACATGATCAAGGACAGAATTGGAGAAATCGGGCATTATGTCACCATGAAGTGCTTAGCTTGTGAACAGATGCCCCGCACCACCCTTTTCGCTTCGGTCATGGACTATGTTCATCAGATCATGAGAGAGTTAAGGGGACTACACAAGGACCTCACCCAAAGGCCCGCGGCAAGGCCGAACGATGCCTCGTGGGCCCCCAGGAGTTTAAGAGCATTAGACTATTGATTAAAAAGATGTATTTTTGAAATTTTGAAAATTTTGGTTGACATTCTTTTTTCCTTTTATTTTCTTGAGTCAAGCATTTCTCGCATTTTTGTTGTAAGACATGTTTCGTAACCGTAAAGGTCTTCAATATAAGAATTCCAGAATTTTGCCACAATCTTATTATTAGAACAACGCTCGGTTTGATTCACACAGGGATGTGATACGTAGGCAATCCACATAAGATTCGACCACCACTAAAAAGAAAGGAAAGGAACATGAAGGTTAATAACAATAAGGTTTTCAAGGATAATTGAAAAAAAAAGCTGGAATGACGCATGTGATGAGTACATATAGAAAGGGTTAATTGGTTAGGTGCATTGCATCCAACGTGCTATAACATAGCTGTTAAACTCAGTAAGCTAACAAGTTTGTTGCGTTTCCAGAAAAGTTTAGCAGTTGGTTTGACAGAATATACTGGCCAGCCACCATTACCGTACTAGATCTAAAGGTCCAATTCCAGCAAGTATGTCCAGTTCCGGTAAAAGTCTCGAGGAAGAGAAATCGGAGATACAGATCATGAAAGAAGAGGTAGATCGGTTGAGACAGCAGATAACAGAGATGCACCTAGCCTGGGCTAGGGGACATTCCTCACCAAACCTCCCTACTCTCGCATCAGCTCCAGAACACCCACCCCTAGATCCTTCGACAAGCGCCCCGATCTATCCGTACTATCAAGGGGAAAACCCTTATGCCACCCAAATTCCACCAACCAAACAAAATCCACCTCCCACGGTCACCCCTATTTTTGTGGCACCTCCACCTGCTAATCTACAAAAGTCATCCGGTGATCCACATGTTTAAATCCACGACAATTCTTACTATCCTCCCGAGCCTACCTTTAGGGCTCCTGAGCCGCATCCGCACACCCCTCATTGGGATAACCCGGCAGAACCGGAAAAGCACTTCCAAAATTTGGAGCATGAGGAAGTTATTCGAAAAGTTAAAAGCCTGGAGCAGTCCTTCAGGAATATGCATGGCTTGGGCAACCAGGTCAGTGTCGCTTACAAAGATCTGTGTCCATTCCCAGATGTCCAGTTGCCAGCCGGGTTCAAAATGCCCAAGTTTGACTTATACGAGGGGCATGGTGATCCAGTAGCCCATCTTCGAGGGTTTTGTAGTAAAATGTGAGGAGTTGGAGGGCGAGATGAGATTCTGATAGCTTACTTTAGTCTGAGCTTGGGGGGTCTGCACTAGAGTGGTACACTAGGCAGGATCCCAGCAGATGGTTTACATGGGATGATTTGGCTCAAGCATTCATTGGCCAGTTCCAGTACAATCTTGAAATAGTCCCCGATCGCTTATCACTGCTAAAGTTAGAGAAGAAACCCGCCGAAAGTTTCAGAGAATTTGGTTTCCGCTGGAGGGAACAGGCAGCAAGGGTAGATCCGCCTATGAGAGAGAACGAGATGGTGGATTACTTCTTACAGACACTAGAGCCAACCTATTTCGGACATCTGGTGACGTCCGTGGGTAAGTCATTCACTAAGGTGATAAAGATGGGGGCTATGATCGAGGAAGGTTTGAAAGCTAACAAGATCATGAGTTATTCGGCGTTAAAGGCCACCACCCAAGCTATTCAAAGTGGTACCAGAGGAGTGCTTGGGAAAAAGAGGAAAGAAGAAGTCACGACAGTCGATTCCGGAATATGGTTCAGAAACAGAGGCCCCGCACCCCAGTATAACCCGCCACAGCCTCACCACCAAAATTACTTCCACAATCCATATATCCACCCGCAACACTACTATCCAGCACCCGATCCCCATTTTAATGTCCATCACGCCCAGTCATATGCCACACCTCCCGTCCATGCACCATGGCGGGCACCAAACCCACAAAATAATTATCCACCCCCAAGAGCATATAGAAACCCCACGGGCGCGGGTTTTCATCCGAACCAAGCATTCAAGAGCGACAGGGCGCCAAGGCCAAAGACTTTTACTCCTTTGGGAGAGTCTTACACCAGTTTGTTCCACCGTTTGAAGCAAGTAGGGTTGCTAAATCCGGTTGAGGCTAAGCTACCAAACCCTCTTCCAAAGAATCTGGATCATTCAATAAATTGTGCATACTGCTCAGGATGTCCGGGGCACGACACGGAAAAGTGTTGGAGGTTGAAAACAGCTATCCAGGAACTCATCGACACTCGCCGAATTGAGGTCCAGACTCCAGCGGAGCCCGACATCAACCAAAATCCACTTCCAACTCATCATGATACCAACATGATCAAGTTGGTATGGGTAGAAGAGGGAAAGGAGAAGACCTCTCAGACTGTAATGATGATCAAGTCCAATGGGGTAGGAATGAAAAAGGGGCCAAGTTTTGATGAGTCACCCATCTGCAAGAAGGACGTACAAGAGGGGTTGGAAGCAGAAAAGGGAAGTGTGAACAAAGTGCCTATGAGGTCAGAGGGAGTAAAAATAGTTGTACCAGGGGCAGCAACCATGCCCGTTTTAACTGTAGCAGGTGTTCGAGTGGATCCTTTCATCGTCAAGCCAGTAATACAGTTGCCAATAGCTAATAGCAAAGCTATTCCATGGAATTATGATCGGGTCACAACAACTTACAAAGGAAAAGAAGTTAAAGAAAAAGTCTGCGAAGCGCAAGGGTTGACCCGTTCAGGGAGATGTTTTACCCCTGCGGAATTGAGGAAGACCACTCCCGCAACACTGAAAAAGCCGGTAACTGACGAAGAAGCAGAAGAATTCCTGAAAAAGATGAAGCTACATGATTATTCTGTCTTAGAACAGCTGAAGAAAACCCCTGCGCAAATCTCATTGCTGTCCTTGCTGATACATTCTGAAGAACACCGGCAAGCTTTGATGAAAGTTCTGAATGAGGCCCACGTACCTGATAAAATCTCGGTGAGTCATTTGGAGAAGATCACCAATAGGAGTTTCGAAGCGAATCGGATCACCTTCACCGATGATGAGTTGCCTGAGGAAGGCACCGAGCACAACAGGGCTTTATATCTTACGGTGAAGTGTGAGGAGTCGGTGGTCAGCAAAGTCCTGGTCGACAATGGGTCCAGTGCGAACATTTGTCCTCTCTCTACACTACACAAGTTGAAAGTGGATATTGGCAGGATACGCAAGAATAGCATATGTGTCCGAGGGTTTGATGGAGGAGGCAAGGCATCGGTCGGGGACATAGTGTTAATCTTAACAATCGGACCAGTGGAGTTCACCATGGAATTCCAGGTGCTGGACATGGTAGTTTCATATAACCTTCTGATAGGGCGACCGTGGATCCATGCCGCAAAAGCAGTTCCATCCAGCCTACACCAACTAGTCAAGTTTGAGTGGGACCAATAGGAGATCGTAGTCCATGGAGAGAATGATCTACAACCAGGCACCATCGTCCCCTTTGTTGAGATAGAAGAGGATGTTGGGCCATGGGTATACCAGATCTGCGATGTGGTATCCGCCAACCGAGTTCCAGAAGGGGAATGCATTCCCAACGACAGAATAATTACCGCAGACATCACGGTGGCTCATGAAATGCTGAGAAACGGTTTCATACCCGGCAAAGGTTTAGGTGCATCTCTACAAGGAATCATACAACTGGTATCCGTGGTCGAAAATGTGGGAACCTTCGGCTTGGGATTCAAGCCAACATCAGATGACATCCAGTGAGCCAAGAGGGATAAGTAGAAGACATGGGTGCTCCTGAAGCCTGTTCCGCGCCTTTCCCGATCTTTTGTCAGGTCCGGAGTAAGAGGACATCTGACGACAAAGGTTCCCAGTCCTATGGTTAGGCCAGACGAAGAGTTCTTAAGAAAGTTCGAGGACCTATTCGCAGATGTATGCATGCTAGAGGATGGCGAAGGATCCAGCCATGCCGAGATACAGTTTGTGGGATCGAAAGCAAAGTTGAATAATTGGAAGGCTACTCCTCTCCCTGTCCGGAAGGAGTCTTGGTAGTTTGTTTTGGATTGTTTTCTTTCGAAATTTTGTGTTGGGATTGTCCCCGAAGTAAAATCCGTTTGTTTCAGTTCATTTTGATTGAGTTCGCAAGCTTGTTTTTCCTTGTACTGTTCCCATTAATGAAATTTTGTTCCTTTCGTTTCTAATTTTGTTTATTTTCCTTCTTTTTACTTTTCTGAGCAGCTTTCTTTCAACTGATCTAAATGATATGGCGTGCTTAAAGATTAATCAACCCATTCTAGAAAGTCAATCGGGTTTGGAAATAATAACGCATGAAATAAGAGGTGACGAGAGTGAATCCGAATACGGCGATGATGAAGCCGTAGAAGAAATCGGTGAAGAATTAAGTCACTTCGAGGAAAAACCCAAACCAAATTTAAATGATACTGAGGCTGTTAATCTGGGGGACACAGATGGCGTCAAAGAAACCAGAATAAGTGTCCATATTGAACCCAACCTGAGAGGAGAATTGATCAAAACACTCATGGAGTTTAAAGACATTTTCGCATGGTCGTACGACGACATGGCCGGACTCAGCACTGACCTAGTGGTCCATAAATTACCTACTGACCCGGCATGCCCACCCGTCAAACAAAAACTGCAGAAATTTAAGACGGAGATGAGTGTAAAGATCAAGGAGGAAGTGACCAAGCAGTTGTAGGCGAAAGTCATTCGTGTCACTCGATACCCCGAATGGTTGGCTAACGTAGTACCGGTGCCAAAGAAAGACGGAAAGATTAGAGTATGCGTGGACTACCGCAATCTCAACAAGGCGAGCCCTAAGGATAATTTCCCGCTTCCCAATATCCATATCCCGATTGATAATTGCGCCGGACGTGAAATCGGATCCTTTGTGGACTGCTACGCGGGATATCATCAGATCTTGATGGATGAAGAGGACGCAGAAAAGATAGCTTTTATCACACCGTGGGGGACTTATTGTTACCGGGTGATGCCGTTCGGTTTGAAGAACGCAGGGGCAACATACATGAGGGCGATGACTACGGTATTCCATGACATGATACACAAGGAAATTGAAGTGTACATGGATGATGTGATCATAAAATCTAGACGTCAAGAAGACCACGTTGCCGACCTCAGGAAGTTCTTTCAAAGACTTTGAAGATATGATATCAAGCTCAATCCGGCCAAATGCGCATTGGGAGTTCCATCAGGAAAGTTGCTAGGATTCATCGTCAGCCGACGGGGCATTGAGTTGGACCCATCCAAAATCAAGTCCATTCGGGAGCTACCCCCGCCAAAGAATAAAACAGAGGTAATGAGTCTGTTGGGAAGGTTAAATTACATCAGTAGGTTTATTGCTCAGCTTACAGCAACCTGTGAACCCATATTCCGTCTGTTGAAGAAAGACGCTGCGATAGAATGGACGACGGAATGTCAGGAAGCGTTTGACCAAATCAAAGGGTATCTGTCAAACCCACCCGTACTAGTTCCGCCCGAACCGGGTAGACCCCTGATTCTTTATCTAACGGTCTTGGAGAATTCGTTCGGCTGCATGCTGGGGCAGCACGATCTTACTGGCAGAAAGAAACGGGCCATTTACTACCTCAGTAAGAAATTCACGGTCCACGAGATTAAGTACACTCATTTGGAAAAGACATGTTGCGCCTTGACTTGGTAGCCCAAAAGCTAAAACATTATTTGTCTTCTTACACCACTTACCTCATTTCGCGTTTGGACCCGTTGAAGTATATTTTCCAGAAGCCCATGCCTACGGGGAGGTTAGCAAAATGGCAAATATTACTTACAGAGTTCGACATCATATATGTGACAAGGACGGCTATGAAAGCTCAAGCCCTAGCCGATCACTTAGCCAAAAATCCTGTCGATGACGGATACGAACCTTTGAGGACGTATTTTCCAGACGAAGAAGTATTGCAAATTGATGGGTTGGAATTAACCGAGGATCCAGGGTGGAAGCTTTTCTTCGACGGAGCGGCGAACGCAAAAGGAGTCGGAGTAGGGGATGTGCTTATCTCTGAAACAGGACATCATTATCCTATTACTGCTCAACTGCGTTTTCATTGTACCAATAATATGGCTGAGTACGAGGCATGCATCTTGGGGTTGCGATTAGCGGTGGACATGGATGTACAGGACGTCTTGGTCTTGGGGGACTCGGACCTTCTGGTACATCAGATTCAGGGAGAATGGGAAACCGGAGATTTAAAGCTTATCCTGTATCGTCAGTGTTTGCATGATCTGACTAAGCGTTTCCGATCAGTAGAATTCAGGCACATCCCCAGGATGCATAATGAGGTTGCCGATGCTTTGGCTACTTTGGCGTCAATGCTACATCACTCGGACAAGGTTCGTGTCGATCTGTTACATATTCAGGTTCGGAATCAACATGCTTATTGCAATATGATAGAGGAAGAGATGGATGGTGAGCCATGGTTTCATGATGTCAAAGAGTACCTCAGGTTAGGAATATACCCAGAGCAGGCGACTGGAGATCAAAAGAGAGCTATTCAGCGGTTGGCGAACGGATTTTTCCTTAGTGGAGGGGTGCTGTACAAAAGAACCCCAGATCTGGGATTGTTGAGGTGTATAGATGCAAGTCAAGCCACAACAGTGATGACAGATATACACTCCGGAGTTTGTGGACCACACATGAGCGGGTATGTATTGGCAAAGAAGATTCTTCGAGCAGGATATTACTGGCTCACTATAGAGCGTGATTGTATAAGTTTCGTGCGAAGATGCCATCAGTGTCAGATACACGGAGATTTGATTCATTCCCCACCGACCGAGTTGCATACAATGTCAGTGCCGTGGCCATTTGTTGCATGGGGTATGGATGTTATCGGACCTATAGAACCTGCGGCCTCCAATGGGCACAGGTTCATTCTGGTAACGATCGATTATTTTACCAAGTGGTTGGAGGCCAAAACCTTCAAATCAATGACCAAGAAGGCGGTGGTAGACTTCGTACATTCCCACATCATCTGCAGGTTTGGAATTCCAAAGATAATCATCACAGGATAACGGTGCCAATCTTAACAGCGGATTGATGAAAGAGGTATGTCAACAGTTCAAGATTACACACCGAAATTCCACACCATATCGTCCCAAAGCGAATGGTGCGGTTGAGGCAGCAAACAAGAATATAAAGAAGATATTGAGGAAGATGGTAGAAGGGTCTAGGCAATGGCATGAAAAGTTACCATTCGCACTATTAGGTTATCGCACTACCGTCCGGACTTCGGTAGGTGCAACTCCTTACTTGTTGGTGTACGGGACTGAAGCAGTAATACCAGCAGAAGTTGAAATCCCATCCCTCCGAATTGTCACTGAAGCTGAGATTGACGACGATGAGTGGGTCAAAACCCGATTGGAGCAATTGAGCTTGATCGATGAAAAGAGATTGACAGCAGTATGTCATGGCCAATTGTATCAAAAGAGAATGGCAAGAGCATATAACCAGAAGGTACGTCCCAGGAAATTTGAAGTGGGACAGCATGTGCTGAAGAGAGTTCTACCACATCAGGCCGAAGCGAAAGGCAAGTTCGCTCCAAATTGGCAGGGACCATTTGTTGTAACTAGAGTATTATCCAACGGTGCCCTATGTCTAACTGATATTGAGGGAAGATGCACCGATATGGCTATAAATTCTGATGCAGTCAAGAGATATTATGTGTAATTCTTTAATGCATTTGTCAGCGTTTGATTTTGTTTGTTTGTATTTGGCACTTTTTCGAAGAATGAAATGACAGAGGCAATTTTTCTACTACCCAAACACTTTAACCCTTGTTTTCCCCTTTGAGCCTTAATTATTCTTTCATATACCCTCTTTCGGAATCATCAAGGATGATGTGTAACAAAATAGAAAAAGAAACAAAGAAAAGACACAAGAAAAAGTGAACTACGTTTGACCTTATTCCTCAAGAAGGATACGTAGGCGCCACACGGCTCGGTCATAATAAAATAAAAATCAAAGATTCCCCAAGCAACAAAACTGGGGCAGAAGTCATTGTTTCATTTGAAAAGATAGTGTGGATTCCGAAAGTTGTAATGAGCTAACCGTTGAGGTTAAACCCCTTTTCTTTAGCCTCACGCACAAAAACCACATTAAGGACCAAAAAAGACCTCTCGATCAGTATTTGAGAAATGCCAAGTCATGCGAATGAAACTACGAATGACACTTCAATCCTCGACTGAATCTAGGACTCACAAGCTGAAAAAGGGATAGCCCCTTTAGAGGAAATTCCATGGATAATACCCCAGCCCACCTGTAAGGCCCCGTAAAATTTTTGTGCATAAAACCTAGTAGATGTGGTGTCATGGTCCGAATAATGTGTTAGGAATGCGTAGAATTCTTCGCGGCGAGCTTGCTCGCCGCGGTTCGGACCCTTGGTAGTGATTTAAGTTTCAAAAATGTAGAGAAATAATTTTTCCGAAATAGTGTCAAATATGCGGTCAAGAATGCGACCGCAGAATCAACATGCGGACCGCATTCTGACCGCAAATCGTTCCAGAGAAGTTGCCCAAAATCGTGTCAATAATGCGGTCGAAATTGCGATCGCATAGTGAATCTGCGATCCAATTTGCGACCGCAGATCGGGAATGCGGACCGCATAATGGCCGCATTTCGTAGCAGAGCTGGAGTAATTTTTGAGGCCATTTTGCGGTCACTTTGCGGACCGCATGTGTGTTCTGCGGTCGCATAGTGACCGCATATTTGACCCCGGCCCGATTTTTGTAACATTTTGACCCGATCTCTTCTTTAATATAACACCTTTCTTCTTCATTTTTATCATATCACCTCACCAAAATTAGAGAGAGAAGAGAGGGTTTTTAGAGAGAGAAATCTTTCATCTTCAAAGATTTGTTTCAACTACTTAATTCCAAGGATTCTAGGGCAAAGATTCAACATCCCCAATCTTTTCAAGGTAAAAACCCTAACTATTTTCTTTGATTTTCAGTTTTAATTGGGTAAAGAGAGGTTTGTATATAATAGCTTTTGGAAAATGGAATTTTATACTCATGCATGATTATTGATCTTGATTTTTAGTAAAACAAAAGAAGTAAGTAGAAGTAAGAGTCTTCAAGAACAAGGTGGGCAAGAATAGGATATCTTGGGTAAGCATAAAGTAGAAAGTTAACGGAAGAAAAATCATCACCAGGTATGTATGGCTAATTTTGATTCTTGTGAAATCGCCCTTATGTGTAAAATTGTTTGGCATGTGTTGATTTGAGAAATTGTATGTGATTAATTGATGTTGTTGTTGGATATTCAAAGTTGTTGTTGAACTATGAGTGTTGTGGTAAGAAATATGAACCGAAAGGTAAATGAGAGTTGAATTGGGTAAAGAATTTGTGAATAATGATTATGATGGCCTATATGGCACCTTGTGGAAAAGAAAATGAAACACTTGAGAATTGGTTTATTGTGGAAAGAGATGAAACACTTGAATTATGGAAAATTGTTGAATATACATGTGTGAATATTCTTGAATGTGGAAACATTGTAACTTGGTTGTGATATTGGCTTGAGAAGTAATTGAGAACATGAAACAATGTGCAAGTTGCTTATTTGAACTTGTTGAAATTGTGTGTAGTACCTTATCTGCTGTTTGAAATTGTTGTGTTTTCAACTGCAAAGGCGGGGTCGTGTCGCGCGCCACGACGTGGTGAAATAAGGTTTGGGTTGAGGTGATAAGGGTGGCCGAGGTAATAAGGGTGGTCAGGGGCAATAAGGATGGAAAGCGATCGAAATCGCTATTGAAAATTGATACATAAATCAATAATGTGAAATTGTGAAAGGAGACGGCAGGAGAGTTTGCAACCTGGGGAGCACTGATTGCTCCTATGTTTGACTACTTGCAATTTATGTTGTTGATTGGTCGTTGTTCCATTTGTGACCTTGAATGTGCTTGTGTTGAGGCTTATCCGAAATGAGTAAAAGGTTGGGAACATGGTTAGTTAGCTTAATTGATTTCTTGATGTAATCTATTGGCTGTCTTAACACGGTGATCCTTGTTTAATGGCTTGAGTTTACTTGGGACAAAGTTTGTCCATACATACCAGTACAATTCAAGTGTACTGACGTCCCTTTTGCCGGGGGCGCTACATTCGTGTCATGATTGTAGGTGGATCAGTAGCAGGCACTTCAGCTCATCGGCGGTAGTATCCTTCTCCTTCCACTGCCCGTTTTGGTGAGCCCCTTTCTTCCTCGGGGCCTTGTGTGGTTCATGCCACTTTTATTTCAGACTTTCTTTTGGATTTTGTAAGGTATAGCCGGGGCCTTGTTACCGGCAAGTATTGTATTTCCTTTTTGTATCCTAGAGGCTCCGTAGATATGTAAACTGTGGGATTGTGGCCTATGTATATGTATGGGGCGTTGTAAATATAAATTATGAACTTGTTAGTAAATAAATCACATGGTTATGTTTATGCATTGTGAAATCAGTCATTGTTGGTAAGATATTTTGGTTAATGAGTAATAGTCAACACAGGGGTAACGCGTGGGAATGGAAGGCACCCAGGTCCGCTTGACTGGGGCAACCCGGTCAGGCGCCGGTCATGTCCCTCGATTTGGGGCGTGACAAACTTGGTATCATAGCATATGGTTTTTAAAGTGTCCTAGGATGTCTCGGAGCCGTGTCTAGTAGTGCCCTTCTTATAGGTGTGTTGTCGACCACATCATATAAGTAGGGGCTGCACGGACATTTAGGAATATTACCCTTCTTCATCACTCCAAATCGTGCGATAAAGCTTGACTATAAGATTGTTTTGTAACCCGTGCGTTGAGATTCAAGGTAAGTCTAAATGCTCTTTCGTCTATTTCATGTAGTGTTGTCATATGTCATGACCAATGGGAAAAGACATGGGTGTTATGGAGATTGCACATGTATCTTGTTGAATAAACTGTATGAATATATATAGTATAAGTACATAGTACTACAAGTATACTTTATTTGGGGAAAGGATTAGAAGTGATTACCCGCACGAAGAGGCATTGATTTGATAATTGATATGTAAGCTTAAATAGCAAGCATGGTTAGTGCAAGAAGTATATAATTAATCGTAAGGTGTGAAAGAATATTGGTTATATAAGCACGTGATATATGAGATAATGACTAAGAGATTAATGGGGAGAGTGTAAGTCTCTCATATGAGGTAAAAAGTTATGAAATAAGACTCAATTGGACCCTAGGTGAGAAGACCCTTGTCTTACGAACGTTATAAGGACCCAGAAATGTACGAAGTTGCGTTACACTCATAAAGGATATGCGTGGGGACTTGGAATCCCATACCTACGTGGCTGAATAGGAGAAGGGAACTTATGAGATCAATGCTATGGTGACTTAAATTTTCCTAATGGTCGAGTATATATATAAGAGGGATTGATATATGAGGCATATGTTCCTAAAGTTTCTACACTCAAGACTTGTGTCAAGATCCAGGATATTTTCCCCATGTGGGAGAGGGAGGACCATCGTGAGGCTACTTAAATACAATGAAACAAGAGCGAGACCATGTAGCTATGATATTTGAATATTTTGGTAAAGACATGTGTGGTCTAGAAAAGAGATTAAGGAATGTAAATTCTTCACGCATGGCAATGTGACTGATAGGGTCAACGATTCTAGAAAATAAGAGTATGTTTGTAAAGAGACTTTTACTTGTCATAAGGTCGGGAGAAATGGGACCCAAGGAGGTACCATATGTCAAATGTGAAAGATTGTGAGTTCCTAGAACGGGCTAATCATAGATTTGTGATTTAAACAAAGTTTCGGGATACTAAGAAAGCCAGAACGAGTGAGAGAAATGAATGTGTTGCCACAACAACCCAAGATGGTAATTGGGGCTTGATAGAGAGCCTCTAAAGAGCCTTACAAATAGATAAGTGTTAAGTGATGTTCAGACAAACACTCCTTGCTACATATGTCCCAATAAGAGTTAAGAGGTGAGCCGGATGGAATGCCTAAGGTAAGAGACCACGTAATATATGGAAGAGTGCGTGGCTATTCACTAACTAGGAAGAATGAGGTGAGAAGAAATGGGGAGAAAACCTTTAAATTTAGATGGTCATGGTTATTTAAAATAATTTTTGCATCAGAATGGTGGACTCACTTAGGGCACAAGTGTTAATAAAAGTTATAAGGGATTAACCGCAATGCAACCGACTTGGATGACACTGAATATCAACTAAAGAGGTCTAGAGATAGTTCATGTCTACACACAATGGGAAGCGAGGTTATCGTTGGTGAGGTTGTGGTACTGTAAAATGATTAAACAAGACATAATGATTTTTCAAATTCACAGGAGACAGACAAATGTGTGGAACACTAAAGCTATTAATTATGCACTATCCGCAAAAAAAAAAAAAAAAAAAAGATGGGAATGAAAGGTTCGGAATGGATTGAAAGAGGATGAAAACTCGTGACAGACTAGACGTGTTTGGCATGATAACTCTTAAGCGGCAATATCAGGGAACTTTATTGGTAACTATAACATGGGGAATAAGGCGAGTTACTCATCCGAGATAGAATCAAGTGGACTAAGCCTTACACTTAAGAGTGAAACCAAAAGTTGTTGTTGAAGTATTGAGGAGGATTTAAAGTTTCAGAGAATACCCTTCTCGGGATAGTGACCCTTCGTAAGTCATATGCATATAAAGGTTGTTGATATACGTTTTGAGAGGTGTTTAACCGTAATGAGGGATGGTAGGAAATTTCACAGGGGAAGTAGTGCAGTTTCTTAAAGTCTGTAATGCACATATGGGGAGAAGAGGTTGGTTAAGAAAAGTTAGAGCACAATGCTACTTTACATTCGATACAATGCCGTGCAAGTTAGTGTTATTCGGGGTATATGTGCAAAGTTAGCCAGTGCTATTCATTTGAGACAGGAGGTCATATGAGAAAACTCATTCAGCAATGCCTTGGGTTAAGAATTATGAAGAGTTAGTAGCAATGGTTCAGATGGGGTCGTAACTATATCAAGGAAATTATAGTAGAACTAAATTCGTGGAAGGTCTTATGTAAGAGGGATATAATAAAGATGTTCCGTTAATGATGTAAAGTGTTAAGGTGATAGTTATGCCTCCAGGGTTGGTTTGGGATGTGTATTGATGCAGCACGGGAAAGTCATATCTTACGCGTCCAGGCAACTCAAAAAAAAAATCACGAGAAGAATTATCCGACACATGATTTGGAGCTCGCGGCAGTTGTGTTTGCTTTGAAATATGGCGGTATTTTCTTTATAGGGTTCGTGTAGATGTGTTTTCAGACCCCAAGAGCCTCCAGTATTTGTTCAAATGGAAGGAGCTGAATCTAAGATAGCGGCGGTGGTTAGAATTGCTCAAGGGCTATGATATGAACATATTGTACCATCCAGGGAAGGCAAATGTGGTAGCCGACGCTCTTAGTCGAAAATCCATGGGTAGTTGGCTCATTTGGGTGTGGATCAGAGACCCCTGGCTCGAGAGGTTTACCAATTAGTCAGTTTGGGGGTTCGTATCTCAGCGTCAGACGAGGGGGATATTTTTGTGCATAATGGAGCAGAATCATCATTGGTCGCGGAAATCAAGGAAAAACAGTCCATGGATCCAGCATTAGTTCGGGTAAAGGAAGTAGTTATGAATGACAAGACCTCGGCATTTGTACTCAGCAGTGAAGATGGTGTAATGCGGTGTCAAGACAGACTATGTGTTCCGGACGTGAACAAACTTCGGGAAAGGGTAATGGCAGAGGTACATATTTCCAGATATTTTGTACAATTAGGTTCCACGAAAATGTATCATGACCTTAAGGAGATTTATTGGTGGAACGGTATAAAAAGGGATATAGAAAGCTTTGTAGCTAAATGTCCGAACTGTCAACAAGTGAAGGCCGAGTATCAACGGCCTGGTGGATTAACTCAGCTTATAGAAATACCAAGGTGGAAATGGGAGATGATCAATATGGATTTCGTGGTGGGGTTACCTCGCACTCGGCGTAAGTTTGACTCAATATGGGTGGTAGTAGATCGACTCACCAAATCAGCTCACTTCCTGCCTGTCAAGTTCCACTGATACTGCGGAGCAATATGCAAGATTGTACATCAAAGAGATAGTAAGGCTTCATGGAACTCCACTTTCTATCATCTCAGATCGCGGGGCTCAGTTCACCGCTAACTTTTGGAAGAAGTTTCAGCAAGGTTTGGGAACTCAGGTGAATCTCAGCACAGCTTTCCATCCACAGACCGATGGACAGGCTGAGCGGACCATTCGGACGCTTGAAGATATGTTGCGGGCTTGTGTCTTAGATTTTAAAGGTAATTGGGATGAACACTTGCCACTGATAGAATTTGCTTACAATAACAGCTATCATGCTAGCATTCAAATGGCCCCATTTGAGGCATTATACGGGAGAAGATGTAGATTGCCAATCGGGTGGTTTGAGGTAGGTGAAGCGGAATTGCTAGGGCCAGATATGGTGTACGAAGCTATGGGAAAGGTCAAGGTTATTCAGGAGAGAATGAAAACAGCACAGAGTCGTCAAAAGTCCTATGCAGACGTTCGTCGAAGGGATTTGGAGTTTCAAGTCAATGATTGGGTGTTCTTGAGGGTATCTCCTATGAAGGGAGTCATGCGATTCGGAAAGAAAGGGAAATTGAGTCCTAGGTATGTTGGTCCATATCGGATCGTTCAAAGGATTGGTCAAGTTGCTTATAGGCTAGAATTGCCTCTTGAGATGTCATCGGTGCACTCGGTATTCCATGTGTCCATGTTGAAGAAAGTGATTGGAAATCCATCCGCAATCATGTCAGTCGAAGCTATAGAGGTTAATGAAAATTTGTCATATGAAGAAGTTCCAGTTGCCATCTTAATAGGCAAGTCCGTAAGTTGAGAAATAAGGAAGTTGCCTCTGTTAAAATATTGTGGCGAAGTCAACAAGTGGAGGAGGCCACATGGGAAGCGGAAAAAGAGATGAAGGAAAAGTACCCCCTAATTGTTCGATCAAGCCTAGAAGAAATTAGGTGACCCTCCTACTCCTAGTAACTGTCATCTTGCCTAAGTTGTTTCCCTCTTAGTGTTAGTAAAGTCTCCTTTATTTGTAATGAGTTAGATGTGTTGTTACCTTGGGTCACTTGAACCGTTCTTGATAAATGAAAGCCTTATAAAGATTTACGTGTTAAATAAGCGACTAATAGTAAGTGTAGATTGGTAGTGGTTTGTTTGTGTGTACATGTTGTGTTAAAATGGTTGAATAAGGAAAGGACTCATTGAAGTGATTAGTTTATGTGCAATAGTAACAATGTGATAAAATGTGTGCATTTGTTGAGGCAAGAAAGTATATACAAGTTGTGAAAAGTGTTGTATTTGTGTATTGTTGTTTGGTAATGTGTTTCGGGGGCCCTCTGACAGGTGGATATGTCCATAATACAAAGGAAACTCCGGCGAAATTTTTCTAAAATATAAGAGTTAGTCAAAATTTTGATAGCTTGCATATCATGTCTTTCAAAACTCATTTATTTCAAAATCCTCATTCGAGGACGAATGATCTTAAGGGGGGAGGATGTAAGGCCCCGTAAAATTTTTGTGCATAAAACCTAGTAGATGTGGTGTCATGGTCCGAATAATGTGTTAGGAATGCGTAGAATTCTTCGCGGCGAGCTTGCTCGCCGCGGTTCGGACCCTTGGTAGTGATTTAAGTTTCAAAAATGTAGAGAAATAATTTTTCCGAAATAGTGTCAAATATGCGGTCAAGAATGCGACCGCAGAATCAACATGCGGACCGCATTCTGACCGCAAATCGTTCCAGAGAAGTTGCCCAAAATCGTGTCAATAATGCGGTCGAAATTGCGATCGCATAGTGAATCTGCGATCCAATTTGCGACCGCAGATCGGGAATGCGGACCGCATAATGGCCGCATTTCGTAGCAGAGCTGGAGTAATTTTTGAGGCCATTTTGCGGTCACTTTGCGGACCGCATGTGTGTTCTGCGGTCGCATAGTGACCGCATATTTGACCCCGGCCCAGTTTTTGTAACATTTTGACCCGATCTCTTCTTTAATATAACACCTTTCTTCTTCATTTTTATCATATCACCTCACCAAAATTAGAGAGAGAAGAGAGGGTTTTTAGAGAGAGAAATCTTTCATCTTCAAAGATTTGTTTCAACTACTTAATTCCAAGGATTCTAGGGCAAAGATTCAACATCCCCAATCTTTTGAAGGTAAAAACCCTAACTATTTTCTTTGATTTTCAGTTTTAATTGGGTAAAGAGAGGTTTGTATATAATAGCTTTTGGAAAATGGAATTTTATACTCATGCATGATTATTGATCTTGATTTTTAGTAAAACAAAAGAAGTAAGTAGAAGTAAGAGTCTTCAAGAACAAGGTGGGCAAGAATAGGATATCTTGGGTAAGCATAAAGTAGAAAGTTAACGGAAGAAAAATCATCACCAGGTATGTATGGCTAATTTTGATTCTTGTGAAATCGCCCTTATGTGTAAAATTGTTTGGCATGTGTTGATTTGAGAAATTGTATGTGATTAATTGATGTTGTTGTTGGATATTCAAAGTTGTTGTTGAACTATGAGTGTTGTGGTAAGAAATATGAACCGAAAGGTAAATGAGAGTTGAATTGGGTAAAGAATTTGTGAATAATGATTATGATGGCCTATATGGCACCTTGTGGAAAAGAAAATGAAACACTTGAGAATTGGTTTATTGTGGAAAGAGATGAAACACTTGAATTATGGAAAATTGTTGAATATACATGTGTGAATATTCTTGAATGTGGAAACATTGTAACTTGGTTGTGATATTGGCTTGAGAAGTAATTGAGAACATGAAACAATGTGCAAGTTGCTTATTTGAACTTGTTGAAATTGTGTGTAGTACCTTATCTGCTGTTTGAAATTGTTGTGTTTTCAACTGTAAGGCGGGGTCGTGTCGCGCGCCGCGACGTGGTGAAATAAGGTTTGGGTTGGGGTGATAAGGGTGGCCGAGGTAATAAGGGTGGTCAGGGGCAATAAGGATGGAAAGCGATCGAAATCGCTATTGAAAATTGATACATAAATCAATAATGTGAAATTGTGAAAGGAGACAACAGGAGAGTTTGCAACCTGGGGAGCACTGATTGCTCCTATGTTTGACTACTTGCAATTTATGTTGTTGATTGGTCGTTGTTCCATTTGTGACCTTGAATGTGCTTGTGTTGAGGCTTATCTGAAATGAGTAAAAGGTTGGGAACATGGTTAGTTAGCTTAATTGATTTCTTGATGTAATCTATTGGCTGTCTTAACACGGTGATTCTTGTTTAATGGCTTGAGTTTACTTGGGACAAAGTTTGTCCATACATACCAGTACAATTCAAGT
Source organism: Nicotiana noctiflora (assembly GCA_032618575.1). NCBI lineage: Eukaryota > Viridiplantae > Streptophyta > Magnoliopsida > Solanales > Solanaceae > Nicotiana > Nicotiana noctiflora. The sequence continues at coordinate 1,659 of JASVEL010008912.1, read as the reverse complement.
GTACTGACGTCCTTTTTGCCGGGGACGCTACATTCGTATCATGATTGTAGGTGGATCAGTAGCAGGCACTTCAGCTCATCGGCAGTAGTATCCTTCTCCTTCCACTGCCCGTTTTGGTGAGCCCCTTTCTTCCTCGGGGCACAGTGTGGCTCATGCCACTTTTATTTCAGACTTTCTTTTGGATTTTGTAAGGTATAGCCCGGGCCTTGTTACCGGCAAGTATTGTATTTCCTTTTTGTATCCTAGAGGCTCCGTAGACATGTAAACTGTGGGATTGTGGCCTATGTATATGTATGGGGCGTTGTAAATATAAATTATGAACTTGTTAGTAAATAAATCACATGGTTATGTTTATGCATTGTGAAATCAGTCATTGTTGGTAAGATATTTTGGTTAATGAGTAATAGTCAACACAGGGGTAACGCGTGGGAATGGAAGGCACCCAGGTCCGCTTGACTGGGGCAACCCGGTCAGGCGCCGGTCATGTCCCTCGATTTGGGGCGTGACACCACCGCATGGAAAGAAAGCGAAATGAGAGAGTCTTAACGGTGAAAATCCTCGCGGGCACCTTAAGGCAAAGAAAGCTGAGAGAAATAAAATGAGAGAGTCTTACGGTGAAAACCTTTACAGGCACCCTAAGGCGACGGGAGGTCGAGAGAATTGAGAGAATCTCATTAGTGAAAACCCTTTGAAGGGCACTATGAGGTGACAACGCGAGATGGTTACAAGGTGTCTGCATGAGACAGGGTTGGGACATTCGTTTGCTTCTGGCAAAACGTGACCATCAGAAAGTGATTGACATAAATGGACTAGGTAGATTAATCTCAAAGGCGTGGCATAACCATGGATCAGTTATACATTCAGATAAGTTTTTCCCAGTTTTGAGTTCAAAAAAGTTCTCCCTTTCTTTTGTCATTCGCGGTCAGCATTCTTTATCTATCAGTTTTTCTCTTCTTTTTGTTTTCGAAAATTGACTTTTTAAAGCTTACTATCAAGTCTCCCAAAGCGGTACAATGAAGATGAATAGGCGTGGAACGAGGCAATAAGGCAAAGGTCGTTCCGATATTAAGATTGGAACGACAGGTTGATTGGAAGGTTCACGGGAATTATGGAGTACGATGGACACATATTACACATCCGGAAGATGATTTCTCACAACAGATCATCGACTAAAAGGGTCGGACCAAACCGAAGGTTGGAATAAAAGGAGAGATGAGAGACCATCCGTGGAAAGAGCACCATCCCCAGCGAGTGTCAATGCCGTCCTTAAAAGTTCGAGGGAGGCAAAACAGCTGAAAGAGAAAAGGAAAATTGCCCCAACGAGAGTGGCATGACCACTCACTGCATTTTGAAACTAACAATTTTTCTTTGATTTAAAGCAGGAAAAGAGGGTTCGTTGGCGGAAAAGCATGCCACATAGAAGGTCATCAAACTGGGGCAGAAAATTTTCTCCCATTGCAAAAATTTTCTTGAAAGCAAAACACCCAGTGGATAAGGATAGAAAACAACACGAGATTTCGGAAAATGCCCGTTCCGAGCAGAATAGTGTCGAGAGAGGCCGGACAACACGAGGGGTGATCTTTGAGCCTGGTATCATCCCCAGCAGTCGTTGGAAAATGAAACACTAACTTTGAGATTCCCCCAGCAGCATTATATCCC
>JASVEL010008911.1:0-26401 GCA_032618575.1 Nicotiana noctiflora | reverse complement strand
TGGCCATTTGTTGCATGGGGTATGGATGTTATCGGACCTATAGAACCTGCGGCCTCCAATGGGCACAGGTTCATTCTGGTAACGATCGATTATTTTACCAAGTGGTTGGAGGCCAAAACCTTCAAATCAATGACCAAGAAGGCGGTGGTAGACTTCGTACATTCCCACATCATCTGCAGGTTTGGAATTCCAAAGATAATCATCACAGATAACGGTGCCAATCTTAACAGCGTATTGATGAAAGAGGTATGTCAACAGTTCAAGATTACATACCGAAATTCCATACCATATCGTCCCAAAGCGAATGGTGCGGTTGAGGCAGCAAACAAGAATATAAAGAAGATATTGAGGAAGATGGTAGAAGGGTCTAGGCAATGGCATGAAAAGTTACCATTCGCACTATTGGGTTATCGCACTACCGTCCGGACTTCGGTAGGTGCCACTCCTTACTTGTTGGTATATGGGACTGAAGCAGTAATACCAGCGGAAGTTGAAATCCCATCCCTCCGAATTGTCGCTGAAGCTGAGATCGACGACGACGAGTGGGTCAAAACCCGATTGGAGCAATTGAGCTTGATCGATGAAAAGAGATTGACAGCAGTATGTCATGGCCAATTGTATCAAAAGAGAATGGCAAGAGCATATAACCAGAAGGTACGTCCCAGGAAATTTGAAGTGGGACAGCATGTGCTGAAGAGAGTTCTACCACATCAGGCCGAAGCGAAAGGCAAGTTCGCTCCAAATTGGCAGGGACCATTTGTTGTAACTAGAGTATTATCCAACGGTGCCCTATGTCTAACTGATATTGAGGGAAGATGCACCGATATGGCTATAAATTCTGATGCAGTCAAGAGATATTATGTGTAATTCTTTAATGCATTTGTCAGCGTTTGATTTTGTTTGTTTGTATTTGGCACTTTTTCGAAGAATGAAATGACAGAGGCAATTTTTCTACTACCCAAACACTTTAACCCTTGTTTTCCCCTTTGAGCCTTAATTATTCTTTCATATACCCTCTTTCGGAATCATCAAGGATGATGTGTAACAAAATAGAAAAAGAAACAAAGAAAAGACACAAGAAAAAGTGAACTACGTTTGACCTTATTCCTCAAGAAGGATACGTAGGCGCCACACGGCTCGGTCATAATAAAATAAAAATCAAAGATTCCCCAAGCAACAAAACTGGGGAAAAAGTCATTGTTTCATTTGAAAAGATAGTGTGGATTCCGAAAGTTGTAATGAGCTAACCGTTGAGGTTAAACCCCTTTTCTTTAGCCTCACGCACAAAAACCACATTAAGGACCAAAAAAGACCTCTCGATCAGTATTTGAGAAATGCCAAGTCACGCGAATGAAACTACGAATGACACTTCAATCCTCGACTGGATCTAGGACTCACAAGCTGAAAAGGGATAGCCCCTTTAGAGGAAATTCCATGGATAATACCCCAGCCCACCTGTAAGGCCCCGTAAAATTTTTGTGCATAAAACCTAGTAGATGTGGTGTCATGGTCCGAATAATGTGTTAGGAATGCGTAGAATTCTTCGCGGCGAGCTTGCTCGCCGCGGTTCGGACCCTTGGTAGTGATTTAAGTTTCAAAAATGTAGAGAAATAATTTTTCCGAAATAGTGTCAAATATGCGGTCAAGAATGCGACCGCAGAATCAACATGCGGACCGCATTCTGACCGCAAATCGTTCCAGAGAAGTTGCCCAAAATCGTGTCAATAATGCGGTCGAAATTGCGATCGCATAGTGAATCTGCGATCCAATTTGCGACCGCAGATCGGGAATGCGGACCGCATAATGGCCGCATTTCGTAGCAGAGCTGGAGTAATTTTTGAGGCCATTTTGCGGTCACTTTGCGGACCGCATGTGTGTTCTGCGGTCGCATAGTGACCGCATATTTGACCCCGGCCCAGTTTTTGTAACATTTTGACCCGATCTCTTCTTTAATATAACACCTTTCTTCTTCATTTTTATCATATCACCTCACCAAAATTAGAGAGAGAAGAGAGGGTTTTTAGAGAGAGAAATCTTTCATCTTCAAAGATTTGTTTCAACTACTTAATTCCAAGGATTCTAGGGCAAAGATTCAACATCCCCAATCTTTTCAAGGTAAAAACCCTAACTATTTTCTTTGATTTTCAGTTTTAATTGGGTAAAGAGAGGTTTGTATATAATAGCTTTTGGAAAATGGAATTTTATACTCATGCATGATTATTGATCTTGATTTTTAGTAAAACAAAAGAAGTAAGTAGAAGTAAGAGTCTTCAAGAACAAGGTGGGCAAGAATAGGATATCTTGGGTAAGCATAAAGTAGAAAGTTAACGGAAGAAAAATCATCACCAGGTATGTATGGCTAATTTTGATTCTTGTGAAATCGCCCTTATGTGTAAAATTGTTTGGCATGTGTTGATTTGAGAAATTGTATGTGATTAATTGATGTTGTTGTTGGATATTCAAAGTTGTTGTTGAACTATGAGTGTTGTGGTAAGAAATATGAACCGAAAGGTAAATGAGAGTTGAATTGGGTAAAGAATTTGTGAATAATGATTATGATGGCCTATATGGCACCTTGTGGAAAAGAAAATGAAACACTTGAGAATTGGTTTATTGTGGAAAGAGATGAAACACTTGAATTATGGAAAATTGTTGAATATACATGTGTGAATATTCTTGAATGTGGAAACATTGTAACTTGGTTGTGATATTGGCTTGAGAAGTAATTGAGAACATGAAACAATGTGCAAGTTGCTTATTTGAACTTGTTGAAATTGTGTGTAGTACCTTATCTGCTGTTTGAAATTGTTGTGTTTTCAACTGTAAGGCGGGGTCGTGTCGCGCGCCACGACGTGGTGAAATAAGGTTTGGGTTGGGGTGATAAGGGTGGCCGAGGTAATAAGGGTGGTCAGGGGCAATAAGGATGGAAAGCGATCGAAATCGCTATTGAAAATTGATACATAAATCAATAATGTGAAATTGTGAAAGGAGACAACAGGAGAGTTTGCAACCTGGGGAGCACTGATTGCTCCTATGTTTGACTACTTGCAATTTATGTTGTTGATTGGTCGTTGTTCCATTTGTGACCTTGAATGTGCTTGTGTTGAGGCTTATCCGAAATGAGTAAAAGGTTGGGAACATGGTTAGTTAGCTTAATTGATTTCTTGATGTAATCTATTGGCTGTCTTAACACGGTGATTCTTGTTTAATGGCTTGAGTTTACTTGGGACAAAGTTTGTCCATACATACCAATACAATTCAAGTGTACTGACGTCCCTTTTGCCGGGGACGCTACATTCGTGTTATGATTGTAGGTGGATCAGTAGCAGGCACTTCAGCTCATCGGCAGTAGTATCCTTCTCCTTCCACTGCCCGTTTTGGTGAGCCCCTTTCTTCCTCGGGGCACAGTGTGGCTCATGCCACTTTTATTTCAGACTTTCTTTTGGATTTTGTAAGGTATAGCCGGAGCCTTGTTACCGGCAAGTATTGTATTTCCCTTTTTGTATCCTAGAGGCTCCGTAGACATGTAAACCGTGGGATTGTGGCCTATGTATATGTATGGGGCGTTGTAAATATAAATTATGAACTTGTTAGTAAATAAATCACATGGTTATGTTTATGCATTGTGAAATCAGTCATTGTTGGTAAGATATTTTGGTTAATGAGTAATAGTCAACACAGGGGTAACGCGTGGGAATGGAAGGCACCCAGGTCCGCTTGACTGGGGCAACCCGGTCAGGCGCCGGTCATGTCCCTCGATTTGGGGCGTGACAAACTTGGTATCATAGCATATGGTTTTTAAAGTGTCCTAGGATGTCTCGGAGCCGTGTCTAGTAGTGCCCTTCTTATAGGTGTGTTGTCGACCACATCATATAAGTAGGGGGCTGCACGGACATTTAGGAATATTACCCTTCTTCATCACTCCAAATCGTGCGATAAAGCTTGACTATAAGATTGTTTTGTAACCCGTGCGTTGAGATTCAAGGTAAGTCTAAATGCTCTTTCGTCTATTTCATGTAGTGTTGTCATATGTCATGACCAATGGGAAAAGACATGGGTGTTATGGAGATTGCACATGTATCTTGTTGAATAAACTGTATGAATATATATAGTATAAGTACATAGTACTACAAGTATACTTTATTTGGGGAAAGGATTAGAAGTGATTACCCGCACGAAGAGGCATTGATTTGATAATTGATATGTAAGCTTAAATAGCAAGCATGGTTAGTGCAAGAAGTATATAATTAATCGTAAGGTGTGAAAGAATATTGGTTATATAAGCACGTGATATATGAGATAATGACTAAGAGATTAATGGGGAGAGTGTAAGTCTCTCATATGAGGTAAAAAGTTATGAAATAAGACTCAATTGGACCCTAGGTGAGAAGACCCTTGTCTTACGAACGTTATAAGGACCCAGAAATGTACGAAGTTGCGTTACACTCATAAAGGATATGCGTGGGGACTTGGAATCCCATACCTACGTGGCTGAATAGGAGAAGGGAACTTATGAGATCAATGCTATGGTGACTTAAATTTTCCTAATGGTCGAGTATATATATAAGAGGGATTGATATATGAGGCATATGTTCCTAAAGTTTCTACACTCAAGACTTGTGTCAAGATCCAGGATATTTTCCCCATGTGGGAGAGGGAGGACCATCGTGAGGCTACTTAAATACAATGAAACAAGAGCGAGACCATGTAGCTATGATATTTGAATATTTTGGTAAAGACATGTGTGGTCTAGAAAAGAGATTAAGGAATGTAAATTCTTCACGCATGGCAATGTGACCGATAGGGTCAACGATTCTAGAAAATAATAGTATGTTTGTAAAGAGACTTTTACTTGTCATAAGGTCAGGAGAAATGGGACCCAAGGAGGTACCATATGTCAAATGTGAAAGATTGTGAGTTCCTAGAACGGGCTAATCATAGATTTGTGATTTAAACAAAGTTTCGGGATACTAAGAAAGCCAGAACGAGTGAGAGAAATGAATGTGTTGCCACAACAACCCAAGATGGTAATTGGGGCTTGATAGAGAGCCTCTAAAGAGCCTTACAAATAGATAAGTGTTAAGTGATGTTCAGACAAACACTCCTTGCTACATATGTCCCAATAAGAGTTAAGAGGTGAGCCGGATGGAATGCCTAAGGTAAGAGACCACGTAATATATGGAAGAGTGCGTGGCTATTCACTAACTAGGAAGAATGAGGTGAGAAGAAATGGGGAGAAAACCTTTAAATTTAGATGGTCATGGTTATTTAAAATAATTTTTGCATCAGAATGGTGGACTCACTTAGGGCACAAGTGTTAATAAAAGTTATAAGGGATTAACCGCAATGCAACCGACTTGGATGACACTGAATATCAACTAAAGAGGTCTAGAGATAGTTCATGTCTACACACAATGGGAAGCGAGGTTATCGTTGGTGAGGTTGTGGTACTGTAAAATGATTAAACAAGACATAATGATTTTTCAAATTCACAGGAGACAGACAAATGTGTGGAACACTAAAGCTATTAATTATGCACTATCCGCAAAAAAAAAAAAAAAAAAAGATGGGAATGAAAGGTTCGGAATGGATTGAAAGAGGATGAAAACTCGTGACAGATTAGACGTGTTTGGCATGATAACTCTTAAGCGGCAATATCAGGGAACTTTATTGGTAACTATAACATGGGGAATAAGGCGAGTTACTCATCCGAGATAGAATCAAGTGGACTAAGCCTTACACTTAAGAGTGAAACCAAAAGTTGTTGTTGAAGTATTGAGGAGGATTTAAAGTTTCAAGAGAATACCCTTCTCGGGATAGTGACCCTTCGTAAGTCATATGCATATAAAGGTTGTTGATATACGTTTTGAGAGGTGTTTAACCGTAATGAGGGATGGTAGGAAATTTCACAGGGGAAGTAGTGCAGTTTCTTAAAGTCTGTAATGCACATATGGGGAGAAGAGGTTGGTTAAGAAAAGTTAGAGCACAATGCTACTTTACATTCGATACAATGCCGTGCAAGTTAGTGTTATTCGGGGTATATGTGCAAAGTTAGCCAATGCTATTCATTTGAGACAGGAGGTCATATGAGAAAACTCATTCAGCAATGCCTTGGGTTAAGAATTATGAAGAGTTAGTAGCAATGGTTCAGATGGGGTCGTAACTATATCAAGGAAATTATAGTAGAACTAAATTCGTGGAAGGTCTTATGTAAGAGGGATATAATAAAGATGTTCCGTTAATGATGTAAAGTGTTAAGGTGATAGTTATGCCTCCAGGGTTGGTTTGGGATGTGTATTGATGCAGCACGGGAAAGTCATATCTTACGCGTCCAGGCAACTCAAAAAAAAAATCACGAGAAGAATTATCCGACACATGATTTGGAGCTCGCGGCAGTTGTGTTTGCTTTGAAATATGGCGGTATTTTCTTTATAGGGTTCGTGTAGATGTGTTTTCAGACCCCAAGAGCCTCCAGTATTTGTTCAAATGGAAGGAGCTGAATCTAAGATAGCGGCGGTGGTTAGAATTGCTCAAGGGCTATGATATGAACATATTGTACCATCCAGGGAAGGCAAATGTGGTAGCCGACGCTCTTAGTCGAAAATCCATGGGTAGTTGGCTCATTTGGGTGTGGATCAGAGACCCCTGGCTCGAGAGGTTTACCAATTAGTCAGTTTGGGGGTTCGTATCTCGGCGTCAGACGAGGGGGATATCTTGGTGCATAATGGAGCAGAATCATCATTGGTCGCGGAAATCAAGGAAAAACAGTCCATGGATCCAGCATTAGTTCGGGTAAAGGAAGTAGTTATGAATGACAAGACCTCGGCATTTGTACTCAGCAGTGAAGATGGTGTAATGCGGTGTCAAGACAGACTATGTGTTCCGGACGTGAACAAACTTCGGGAAAGGGTAATGGCAGAGGTACATATTTCCAGATATTTTGTACAATTAGGTTCCACGAAAATGTATCATGACCTTAAGGAGATTTATTGGTGGAACGGTATAAAAAGGGATATAGAAAGCTTTGTAGCTAAATGTCCGAACTGTCAACAAGTGAAGGCCGAGTATCAACGGCCTGGTGGATTAACTCAGCTTATAGAAATACCAAGGTGGAAATGGGAGATGATCAATATGGATTTCGTGGTGGGGTTACCTCGCACTCGGCGTAAGTTTGACTCAATATGGGTGGTAGTAGATCGACTCACCAAATCAGCTCACTTCCTGCCTGTCAAGTCCACTAATACTGCGGAGCAATATGCAAGATTGTACATCAAAGAGATAGTAAGGCTTCATGGCACTCCACTTTCTATCATCTCGGATCGCGGGGCTCAGTTCACCGCTAACTTTTGGAAGAAGTTTCAGCAAGGTTTGGGAACTCAAGTGAATCTCAGCACAGCTTTCCATCCACAGACCGATGGACAGGCCGAGCGGACCATTCAGACGCTTGAAGATATGTTGCGGGCTTGTGTATTAGATTTTAAAGGTAATTGGGATGAACACTTGCCACTGATAGAATTTGCTTACAATAACAGCTATCATGCTAGCATTCAAATGGCCCCATTTGAGGCATTATACGGGAGAAGATGTAGATTGCCAATCGGGTGGTTTGAGGTAGGTGAAGCGGAATTGCTAGGGCCAGATATGGTGTACGAAGCTATGGGAAAGGTCAAGGTTATTCAGGAGAGAATGAAAATAGCACAGAGTCGTCAACAGTCCTATGCAGACGTTCGTCGAAGGGATTTGGAGTTTCAAGTCAATGATTGGGTGTTCTTGAGGGTATCTCCTATGAAGGGAGTCATGCGATTCGGAAAGAAAGGGAAATTGAGTCCTAGGTATGTTGGTCCATATCGGATCATTCAAAGGATTGGTCAAGTTGCTTATAGGCTAGAATTGCCTCTTGAGATGTCATCAGTGCACTCAGTATTCCATGTGTCCATGTTGAAGAAAGTGATTGGAAATCCATCCGCAATCATGTCAGTCGAAGCTATAGAGGTTAATGAAAATTTGTCATATGAAGAAGTTCCAGTTGCCATCTTAATAGGCAAGTCCGTAAGTTGAGAAATAAGGAAGTTGCCTCTGTTAAAATATTGTGGCGAAGTCAACAAGTGGAGGAGGCCACATGGGAAGCGGAAAAAGAGATGAAGGAAAAGTACCCCCTAATTGTTCGATCAAGCCTAGAAGAAATTAGGTGACCCTCCTACTCCTAGTAACTGTCATCTTGCCTAAGTTGTTTCCCTCTTAGTGTTAGTAAAGTCTCCTTTATTTGTAATGAGTTAGATGTGTTGTTACCTTGGGTCACTTGAACCGTTCTTGATAAATGAAAGCCTTATAAAGATTTACGTGTTAAATAAGCGACTAATAGTAAGTGTAGATTGGTAGTGGTTTGTTTGTGTGTACATGTTGTGTTAAAATGGTTGAATAAGGAAAGGACTCATTGAAGTGATTAGTTTATGTGCAATAGTAACAATGTGATAAAATGTGTGCATTTGTTGAGGCAAGAAAGTATATACAAGTTGTGAAAAGTGTTGTATTTGTGTATTGTTGTTTGGTAATGTGTTTCGGGGGCCCTCTGACAGGTGGATATGTCCATAATACAAAGGAAACTCTGGCGAAATTTTTCTAAAATATAAGAGTTAGTCAAAATTTTGATAGCTTGCATATCATGTCTTTCAAAACTCATTTATTTCAAAATCCTCATTCGAGGACGAATGATCTTAAGGGGGGAGGATGTAAGGCCCCGTAAAATTTTTGTGCATAAAACCTAGTAGATGTGGTGTCATGGTCCGAATAATGTGTTAGGAATGCGTAGAATTCTTCGCGGCGAGCTTGCTCGCCGCGGTTCGGACCCTTGGTAGTGATTTAAGTTTCAAAAATGTAGAGAAATAATTTTTCCGAAATAGTGTCAAATATGCGGTCAAGAATGCGACCGCAGAATCAACATGCGGACCGCATTCTGACCGCAAATCGTTCCAGAGAAGTTGCCCAAAATCGTGTCAATAATGCGGTCGAAATTGCGATCGCATAGTGAATCTGCGATCCAATTTGCGACCGCAGATCGGGAATGCGGACCGCATAATGGCCGCATTTCGTAGCAGAGCTGGAGTAATTTTTGAGGCCATTTTGCGGTCACTTTGCGGACCGCATGTGTGTTCTGCGGTCGCATAGTGACCGCATAATTGACCCCGGCCCAGTTTTTGTAACATTTTGACCCGATCTCTTCTTTAATATAACACCTTTCTTCTTCATTTTTATCATATCACCTCACCAAAATTAGAGAGAGAAGAGAGGGTTTTTAGAGAGAGAAATCTTTCATCTTCAAAGATTTGTTTCAACTACTTAATTCCAAGGATTCTAGGGCAAAGATTCAACATCCCCAATCTTTTGAAGGTAAAAACCCTAACTATTTTCTTTGATTTTCAGTTTTAATTGGGTAAAGAGAGGTTTGTATATAATAGCTTTTGGAAAATGGAATTTTATACTCATGCATGATTATTGATCTTGATTTTTAGTAAAACAAAAGAAGTAAGTAGAAGTAAGAGTCTTCAAGAACAAGGTGGGCAAGAATAGGATATCTTGGGTAAGCATAAAGTAGAAAGTTAACGGAAGAAAAATCATCACCGGTATGTATGGCTAATTTTGATTCTTGTGAAATCGCCCTTATGTGTAAAATTGTTTGGCATGTGTTGATTTGAGAAATTGTATGTGATTAATTGATGTTGTTGTTGGATATTCAAAGTTGTTGTTGAACTATGAGTGTTGTGGTAAGAAATATGAACCGAAAGGTAAATGAGAGTTGAATTGGGTAAAGAATTTGTGAATAATGATTATGATGGCCTATATGGCACCTTGTGGAAAAGAAAATGAAACACTTGAGAATTGGTTTATTGTGGAAAGAGATGAAACACTTGAATTATGGAAAATTGTTGAATATACATGTGTGAATATTCTTGAATGTGGAAACATTGTAACTTGGTTGTGATATTGGCTTGAGAAGTAATTGAGAACATGAAACAATGTGCAAGTTGCTTATTTGAACTTGTTGAAATTGTGTGTAGTACCTTATCTGCTGTTTGAAATTGTTGTGTTTTCAAGTGTAAGGCGGGGTCGTGTCGCGCGCCGCAACGTGGTGAAATAAGGTGTGGGTTGGGGTGATAAGGGTGGCCGAGGTAATAAGGGTGGTCGGGGGCAATAAGGATGGAAAGCGATCGAAATCGCTATTGAAAATTGATACATAAATCAATAATGTGAAATTGTGAAAGGAGACAACAGGAGAGTTTGCAACCTGGGGAGCACTGATTGCTCCTATGTTTGACTACTTGCAATTTATGTTGTTGATTGGTCGTTGTTCCATTTGTGACCTTGAATGTGCTTGTGTTGAGGCTTATCCGAAATGAGTAAAAGGTTGGGAACATGGTTAGTTAGCTTAATTGATTTCTTGATGTAATCTATTGGCTGTCTTAACACGGTGATCCTTGTTTAATGGCTTGAGTTTACTTGGGACAAAGTTTGTCCATACATACCAGTACAATTCAAGTGTACTGACGTCCCTTTTGCCGGGGGCGCTACATTCGTATCATGATTGTAGGTGGATCAGTAGCAGGCACTTCAGCTCATCGGCAGTAGTATCCTTCTCCTTCCACTGCCCGTTTTGGTGAGCCCCTTTCTTCCTCGGGGCACAGTGTGGCTCATGCCACTTTTATTTCAGACTTTCTTTTGGATTTTGTAAGGTATAGCCGGGGCCTTGTTACCGGCAAGTATTGTATTTCCTTTTTGTATCCTAGAGGCTCCGTAGATATGTAAACTGTGGGATTGTGGCCTATGTATATGTATGGGGCGTTGTAAATATAAATTATGAACTTGTTAGTAAATAAATCACATGGTTATGTTTATGCATTGTGAAATCAGTCATTGTTGGTAAGATATTTTGGTTAATGAGTAATAGTCAACACAGGGGTAACGCGTGGGAATGGAAGGCACCCAGGTCCGCTTGACTGGGGCAACCCGGTCAGGCGCCGGTCATGTCCCTCGATTTGGGGCGTGACACCACCGCATGGAAAGAAAGCGAAATGAGAGAGTCTTAACGGTGAAAATCCTCGCGGGCACCTTAAGGCAAAGAAAGCTGAGAGAAATAAAATGAGAGAGTCTTACGGTGAAAACCTTTACAGGCACCCTAAGGCGACGGGAGGTCGAGAGAATTGAGAGAATCTCATTAGTGAAAACCCTTTGAAGGGCACTATGAGGTGACAACGCGAGATGGTTACAAGGTGTCTGCATGAGACAGGGTTGGGACATTCGTTTGCTTCTGGCAAAACGTGACCATCAGAAAGTGATTGACATAAATGGACTAGGTAGATTAATCTCAAAGGCGTGGCATAACCATGGATCAGTTATACATTCAGATAAGTTTTTCCCAGTTTTGAGTTCAAAAAAGTTCTCCCTTTCTTTTGTCATTCGCGGTCAGCATTCTTTATCTATCAGTTTTTCTCTTCTTTTTGTTTTCGAAAATTGACTTTTTAAAGCTTACTATCAAGTCTCCCAAAGCGGTACAATGAAGATGAATAGGCGTGGAACGAGGCAATAAGGCAAAGGTCGTTCCGATATTAAGATTGGAACGACAGGTTGATTGGGAGGTTCACAGGAATTATGGAGTACGATGGACACATATTACACATCCGGAAGATGATTTCTCACAACAGATCATCGACTAAAAGGGTCAGACCAAACTGAAGGGTGGAATAAAGGGAGAGATGAGAGACCATCTGTGGAAAGAGCACCATCCCCAGCGAGTGTCAATGCCGTCCTTAAAAGTTCGAGGGAGGCAAAACAGCTGAAAGAGAAAAGGAAAATTGCCCCAACGAGAGTGGCATGACCACTCACTGCATTTTGAAACTAACAATTTTTCTTTGATTTAAAGCAGGAAAAGAGGGTTCGTTGGCGGAAAAGCATGCCACATAGAAGGTCATCAAACTGGGGCAGAAAATTTTCTCCCATTGCAAAAATTTTCTTGAAAGCAAATACCCAGTGGATAAGGATAGAAAACAACACGAGATTTCGGGAAATACCAGTTCCGAGCAGAATAGTTTTGAGAGAGGCCAAACAACACGAGGGGGTGATCTTTGAGCCTGGTATCATCCCCAGCAGTTGTTGGGAAAATGAAACACTAACTTCGAGATTCCCCTAGCAGCATTATATCCCATAAGTTTTTCAAGGAAGCAAAAGCGTGAGTCCCGGAGGAGGTCTGCGAAGAGGGAAAAGGAAAAGGGGTTCCCCGCCAGGGTAATCCTCAGTTAATGACATTTCAGTCCCCAGCAAGCCCGAGAGAGAATGAAGGGTGAAGGAAATAGAAAAAGAGGAAATAAAGAATACTTCCCCAGCAGCATCATCTCCTGCAGGCGAGTAAACAGTTCCGAAAATATCTCCAGCAGCCAAAGGAAAAGTAACACGACCCAGGGGGAAAGCAATTCCAAGACAAGATAATTCAGAAGAAAAGGTGGCCCAAGAGACAATGCGGGAAGAAGAAAATGGTACAAGAAAGCAAAGGAAGGCGATAAGGATGGGATGAAATTAGTGAGTGGCAAGTTGAAGTCAGGGAGCCCGCCCGAAGAATGGAGTGGCGATTTATTTTTGAAGTTGTAGTTGAAGTCGGGGAGCCCGCCTGAAGAATGGAGTGGCGATTTATTTTTGAAGTTGTAGTTGAAGGCAGGGAGCCCGCCTCTGAAGAATGGAGTGGCGATTTATTTTGAAGTTGTAGTTGAAGTCGGGGAGCCCGCCCGAAGAATGGAGTGGCAATTTATTTTGAAGTTGTAGTTGAAGTCAGGGAGCCGCCTGAAGAATGGAGTGGCGATTTATTTTGAAGTTGTAGTTGAAGTCGGGGAGCCCGCCTCTGAAGAATGGAGTGGCGATTTATTTTGAAGTTGTAGTTGAGGTCGGGGAGCCCGCCTCTGAAGAATGGAGTGGCGATTTATTTTGAAGTTGTAGTTGAAGTCGGGGAGCCCGCTTGAAGAATGGAGTGGTGATTTATTTTGAAGTTGTAGTTGAAGTCGGGGAGCCCGCCTGAAGAATGGAGTGGCAATTTATTTTGAAGTTGTAGTTGAAGTCGGGGAGCCCGCCTGATGAATGGAGTGGCGATTTATTTTGAAGTTGTAGTTGAGGTCACGGAGCCCGCCCGAAGAATGGAGTGGCGATTTATTTTGAAGTTGTAGTTGAAGTCGGGGAGCCCGCCTAAAGAATGGAGTGGCGATTTATTTTGAAGTTGTAGTTGAAGTCGGGGAGCCCGCCCGAAGAATGGAGTGGCGATTTTATTTTGAAGTTATAGTTGAAGTCAGGGATCCCGCCTGAAGAATGGAGTGGCGATTTATATTGAAGTTGTAGTTGAAGTCAGGGAGCCCGCCCGAAGAATGGAGTGGCGATTTATTTTTGAAGTTGTAGTTGAAGTCAGGGAGCCCGCCTGAAGAATGGAGTGGCGATTTATTTTGAAGTTGGTTGAGGAAAGCGGTAGAGTATAAAGGAAATCCCTAGCATGAATCCAAGTTCATAATCAAAAGGAAGGCAACAAGGATCATAAAGATGGGTTCAGACTTCGAAGGAGAATAGTTCGAAGATCACAAAGAAGGGACCAATGGTCGGAGTTCGGCAATCAAGATAGGCCGAAATAACAATTGTCAGAAGAGAAGAAGCATGTGAAGAAACATCAAAGCCAGCAGGATGGCAAGGAACATGACAAGATCAAGTTGAAAAGATAGATAAGAATTTGCAATATTGTAATTTAGTCTAGCTTCTTATTTTTCGTTTAGCACGGTGTAATAAGGAGATCAGTTAAGCAGTAGCATCAGCGGCAACAGCGGTAACAGCAAGATCACAGTGA
Source organism: Nicotiana noctiflora (assembly GCA_032618575.1). Classification (NCBI taxonomy): domain Eukaryota; kingdom Viridiplantae; phylum Streptophyta; class Magnoliopsida; order Solanales; family Solanaceae; genus Nicotiana; species Nicotiana noctiflora. The sequence continues at coordinate 12,537 of JASVEL010008911.1, read as the reverse complement.
TCATGGTAGTCCCAGCTACCAAAACTCCTCGAACTACATTGACCTGATTCCCTTTTAGCCAGGGATATGTAGGAGACCTTCTGAAGCGAAGGTTCGGTCAAACTTTTCCAAACAATGCTTCATACGGAGTGCTCAAAAGGACAAAAATTGCTCGTATTTGCTCATCATCTTTGCACAAAAACTCTTCGTGTTTACGCGCAAAGAGGGGCAGCTGTGAGCACGTGATTTTTGCCCTATATGAGAATTACTCCCAAAAGATTCAAATAAAATAGCCTTGTGCTACATCTGATTTTTTGTGGATTTTGTGCTATCTCTCTGGAGCATTAGCATTGGTATGTGTGTGTTTATTAAGCTAGAAAATACAAAAAATAGGCGTCGCATATTTGGGAATTAATTGCGCGTTTATAAGAATAAATCGGACATAGGAATTAATCGTAAGAAAATTACAAAAAAATGTGCACCTCGTTTCTTGGTCATCATGTGATTTTATTTGAATGCATAAATTGTGTTAATCATCAAGTGTTAATCAATAGGTGTAATTTCATTCCCTTTAAATTGATTTGTTTAAAGTGGCTTTTAGTTTAATTGGAGTTAGTTAATAAAATTGAAAATGGGTGTAAAAACAGGCCCAAGGAAGACGACCAACCCAGGCCCAAGCAAAATCCGGCTCAGGCCATCTCCGGATACGCCCAAACGACGCCGTAACAGGCACGGATATCTAAGACGTTAGATCATTTTGATCCATCGGTCGCCATTGCTCCTCACAACCCGACCCGTTCCCAGTCAAGACCGGCCCACTCTCATAATAACACTACACGACATCGTTTCATTTAAGTAAAAAGATCCTGGTCGTTGATCGTAAATGATCCAACGATCAGGATTGAATTTCCTATTTCGTATATAAGTCCAATCTCCTACCCAGCCCCCCTCCCCAAGCCAAACCCACGATCACCATCATCATTTCCTCTAACCTGGAGACCCCTGTAACGCCGCCGCGCCCCGCCGTACTCCGCCTACCGGAAATCGCCTCACGGTGGTTCCGGTAGGCCAATGGCTCCCAAATTTACATCGTAGAATCTCCCAAGCCCCCTCTACATGGATCCGGTAGTCGTTAGTCTCGAATGTTGCTCGAACGTTTCGAATATTCGTTTGAAGTTCGCCGGAACTTGAACGTCTACCCCAAACCACCTCAAATTCACACTAATCACTCCCCACACCTCCCTCATACCCCTACTAACCCTGGTTCAGCTCGAATCTAACCGGAACTGGAAAAACCCCAAATCCCACTCATATGAACCCTAAAAATCCAGAAGGTCGAATCAAGCCTAATTAATCGAAATTCAGGGGTCTAATGGACCTTATTCGAGGTGTTCTCAAGTGAGAACACTTCGATTAAGGTCTATTCGACCTCAAAGTGTTCAATCCGAGTTCGAGCCTGGGTTACCTACAATTCTGAGGTATTTTCTTTTCTTTCATTCTATATGAATATCTTGGTATGTTTACATGTTATGCTTGGATTATTTGACTGGTATTTTTCTAGCATTTTTCCTGCTCTTCTCAACAGACCTTTTATTCGGTCGATTCCCATCTTTACCTATTTTTGTTTAAATTCAATACTGTAATTGCTTCGTATGTCTAGTTTATTTAACATCGTCGACAAATTAATTTGCTTGTATGTTTGTTCATTCTTTGGTCTGCCCGTATGCAATTCATAAGTCTGGGGCTTGTTGTTTGTATGATTCTAGATTAGGGGTTAATTGGACATAATTGATAGGGTTTAATTAGTATTAGTTCTTTAATATCCTGCCCATAAGAGGGGCTAGTAGAACCTGCTGTACAGCAGGGTATCCCACTAGTCTCATGCGATCAATTGTTTTTAATGTTAAAATCCATACGAGGACATTTAGTAGTGGGGGGTTCAGAGAATATAATGGGCTGGGGTTTAGTTTAAGATGTGGCACCATTAGGAGCTGAATTTCAAAAACTATATAGATAGAGGGACGGGCAGTGATAGGGATACACACAGACACACATACAGAGAAAACAGACTGAGAGCTTAAGTGTTTAAGTTCAAATACATTGGGGTCTGTTGTCGTTTGAAAGGGTATTCTGGAGGAAATTGTTCTTCCTGTTTGTTGAATTCTGGGTTGTTGTTGTTTTGCTGCTGCTGTTGTTGTTTTGCTGCTGCTGTTGTTGTATACTACTGCTGCTGTTGTTGTTTTGCTGCTGCTGTTGTTGTATACTACTGTTGCTGTTGTTGTTTTGCTGCTGCTGTTGTTGTATACTACTGTTGTTGTTGTTGTATACTACTGCTGCTGTTGTTGCTACTGTGTTACTACCACTGATTGCTTCTTTTCCTTCTTCTATTGTCATCATCCAGGCACTCATTCTCTGTGATCTATTCCATGTAACTAAGAATTGGAAGTTGCAATGCAGATGTTCTTTTGTGTTGATTTTGCATGAGAATTGTTCCCTGTTAGCTTCTAGTTTCTTTTTATTAGCCATCTGATTAGCTATGATTAAAAATGTATTTGCAGTAGGAATATGGGTTGTATAATTGGACTGGTGGATTGTTAAATTGGTAATCCTTAGCTGAATCTTAGTACATTCTATAGTTAATTAGTTGTTGATATCAATATGTAATTGATTGGGAATTAAAAGGATCATAAGGTAACAGTCATAACCGTACAGACTTAGTTGAATCCATGAATGATTAGTGTTAGTTTGGATTAACCAAAATCTCTAAGCATAATACATTCTCATTTTTACCTATACAAGATGTGTAGCTACAAACAAAAAACTGTTACGTATATCATTATAATAGGTTGTTACTTTCCAATTGTTTGCATTTTACAAGGTATTAGGACTGAAAGTTAGTATCGCTTAGTATTGTATTGAAACTGGACTGTACATTTGGCATTGAATACGATTCATGTGAAAATCTGGAATGCTGGGTTCTGTTACAAACCAAACGGTGTATAGTTCAGTTTAGAGTGAATTTGATCGTTAGTAGGCATGGATTATATTAGATGTTACTTAGCGTGACTCGGACTATTAATGTGATCAAATATTGATAGAATAATTTCTGTCTCCACTCGTATTTTGTTATGTCAAAAACTGTAATTAATTCTAAAAATTGATAACTGACTACCATGTATAATTTTGAGATAAAAATTCCAAATATAGAAAAACGGAAATAGAAAACTTAGCATACTTTAGTCGGGCCTTTAAATAATAATGAGACGAGCCTCACTAAACAAAAATACATAATTGCGGGGCCCTCAAATTAGTTGTTATAAAAAACTTAGACTCGGGAAGATCGTTTAACAAATTTCACGGTCTTTCCCAAAGTTAATAAAGACGATAGACTCTTTAGGCGCGATTTGTAAATAAATTACTTTCTTAAATACGGGTGCGCATTTATGTGACCCAAATCTTATTCTCGACGAAACTGAAATACATTAAAGTCACAGGCGTACTGGTTACGGTGTGACTCAAAATATGTTTTCGTGACGTTGCAATTCTCCTTAAAATTAAAAGCGGAACATTAAAAGCACCTAGTTAAAATATATAAAGAAGTCAGATAAAAACAAAAATTGCAGTTGAGCGACCGTGCTAAAATCACGGAATCCAGGAGTGCCTAACACCTTCTCCCGGGTTAACAGAATTCCTTATCCAGGTTTTCTGGTTTCACAGACTGTATTACAGAGTCATAAACTTCCTCGGTTCGGGATTAAACCGGTGACTTGGGACACCATTATTTTTCCAAGGGGCGACTCTGAATAATTAGATAATTTGATCTCGTTCCGACTGTCCTTTAAGTGGAAAAACTCCTTCACCGATTATTATTATATCCCTTCTCGGGGTGTAGTATTAAACCGTGGCACATTTACATTTATGTTTCTATGAGGGAAAAAGGAGGTGTGACAATTTGTAGGATATTCGAGGTAGCTGCAGAGTCCGCAGGACCCGATATTCCTTCCTACTGTCTTTTGATTCTTTATTGATGTTTCTTTCCGCACTGAGTTTGTTATAAACTTTATTACACTTATGTTCTTTAGAGGCTCATGACTCTTGACCCCTGCGGTCTATGGGAGTTGGTATATTTTGGGACTTGGTTTTCCCCGTTTTCGATATATGTATCACTGTCGTTTCATGTTTTGATATGCTTAAATGGGATAAAGCGAGCTCCTAGCTCCGTCATTGTTATTGATTGGTCAGGCTGGCCTAGCAATGTGCTGGGCGCCATCACGACCGGATTTGGGGTCGTGACAAGTTGGTATCAGAGCCTAGGTTTACTAGGCCTCATGAGTCTTGAGCCGGTTGGTAGAGTCTTGTGGATCGGTACGGGGACGCCTGTACTTATCCTCAGGAGGCTGCGAACCTTTAGGAAACACTTCACACTTCTTGGAATTCTTATCGTGCGTACTTGATTCAGCTTGAGATATACTTTTGAAAATTCCTTCTACACGTATGTGTATGCATCGAGCGCTCAGTAATATAATTGCCTTATGGCTTGTGATTTCCCCAAACGAGGGGCGAGACATAATCTCTGTGAGTTCATGTTGGGCCAGTCAGAAAGACTTAGGGTTGGACCTTGTTTATGACTTGAGCATTGAGGTGCTGATTTTGTGAGTGGTGGAAATAGATAATGTACTGAGGGTTTGAAATCCCGTATTTTGCACTATACAGTGCTGTGCTGAGAAGGAACACGCGTCATGTGACGAGCGTGGTGGTATTGTGACTGGGGATTTGGACTTGGTCCTTCCCGATTGATAGATTACTGTGTATAATGACTGAGACTGGGCTTATATCTATGTATTTGGGCTAGTAGAGATGCTTGGGGCCTTGTGCCGATCTGTAGAGTATTAGGGAAGCTTACTAATGGATGACTGTTAATTGTTCGAATCTTGTCTAATCTGTTCTGTAGCCCCAAGATATGGGCGTGGTGAATATTTACCATATCTCTTAATTGGAAGGTAATGTGCCTTATGTGTAGTGGAACGAGTTCAAACTCAGGAAGACTAAAGTGATTATGTTATGTGTATCCTGGTGGAAGGTATTGTGCTAAAATGCTAAATTGGGGCGGAGTAGGTGGGTTGATTCTCAGGTGTAATTGAAAGGTAATTGATATGTGTTATGATTCGAGCAGGTATAACGCATGTTCATGTAACAATTATAATAATATGATTTGTGTAGTATTGAGACTAATTTTGTCAATATGCCTTATGATGTCTTGTCGAGTTGTGAATGTATTGTTAGGATGGTTTTGGTGATTCTATGGCGGGTGGATAGACCAATTTACAAAGGAAACTCTGCCGAAATTTTTGGAAAATTTGGGACTTAGAAAAGATTTTTGTCACCTAAAGAGTGAGCTTAACTGTTGTGTGTGAATGAATACAAAAATTGCAAAAGAGTTAATATTTTTGATGATTCGAATCTCCGCCGAAGCTTGTAAATGACTTGAGTTTAATCTAACTAGAATATTGTGGCATCATTTGAATAAGAATGCTATGAGTGGCTAAAAGTGCTTTGATGTATGGTTCCGAGCCAAGTTGGGGAGGTTGTTGTTGATTAACTGATTGCACTGTTGTGTGTTGTGTTGGTTCTATCTCCAGGTACGTTGGAAAATGTTGATAAAGGTTATGGTGCTTCGTAGATGTGAAGAAATACTAGGATGTTTTGAACTGCTATTGGTAAGGAATGTTCGGTGTATAGAAAGGAAAGATAGCTAATTGTATCTGTATGTAATCATGTTCTGTGGTGTCAGAGTTCTAGCAAGGCACGAGTGGTTCTGTTCAATAAGTCAGTTGAATTACATCTGAATAAGGGTGAATGACGCCCGAGAATTGTTTTATGGTGTTCAAGATTTTACTTGTAACAGTCAAGTGTCTTAAGATTGTGCATGTGGCTAAAGACGGTGGTTTTGTTAGAAGAGGTCAAGACTTATGTTATATTATGTGAATGATGGGATTCTATGTAATTTGTATTGGAAGGTAATGATAATGAATTCAAATCGCAAGAGGTTCTTCAAAATAAAGTATTGTAGGATGTGATCCTTCTGGGAAATATTGAGAGAGTATTCAGTGGCCTATATGTCTTAGACCGTGTGGTCTTATGTATGAGTCTCGTGTGGTAACATGAGTTGATGTGTTATGGTGCTACGGTAATGGCTAATATTAAATCAAAGATGAAACAGAAAGGAAACTGGGTAAATGGAACAACTTGTTAATAAACCGAAGCGGTATGATAAGGAATACGATTAATTCCTGGTATGTGTTGGAAGTAATGAGTCTTGAAGATATTGTGCAACAAAGCTCTTGAGCGCTGGCAGTTGAGCAACTTGATATAGGTATAAGGACTCAGTCCTGACGGTTTAATTTATGCAGTGTAATTGGGAGAAAGAGTTTGTGATGTGTTATGGAAAGTTGATAATGACATATTCAAGGATTTGTGATCACATAATATATGGGGAGTCATTAAAATTATTTAGCAGCGCGGGCAGCTGCAGGTAATTTAAAAAATCGATCTTTCTAGTGATTAAGGAAAATGGTACTGCTATTCTAGTAATTTGGCAGGGTATGTGGTCCAAATGGACATGGTAATGTAAACTGATAATATCCAGTGGTATGGTGGTATTCTCTTGTTGGATCGACTATAATAATTGAGTCATTGATGGCATAGTGAAATTTCTGAATGGCTTTCGTGGTATGAATGGACGCTTGATGTGCGTTATGTATCTGTACAGTGGAGTACGGGATCAGGCATTGTCATTCATCTATTATATATGTGTTGGAGACTTGAAGTTCTCGTTAGTCCACCTATGCAGTGGTTGTATATCATGTGTATCGACACCGTTTTGTGATTATTAAAAATCGGAAGCTCTAGTGGCTTTCTCTCTCAACTTGATATGACGAATTTGGATTATGATACTTGATTGCTGACTGGTCATCATTGGGCCAGATTGTCAAGACTAATGTGATATAGACTATGATAGTATGGCACAAATTGCGTAGCTGAGTGCATCAGAGTATGCTCCAGCGGGGTAGTTGTACCTTAGGACCAGCGGACGGCTGGTGGGTATTGCTTTGTCAGTTGGGCCTTCATGGCGGATATCAGTGCAGAGGTTTCTACCATTGATTTAGTTCTGGTATTGAGGAACTTTGTCGGATGCGTTTATGGTGGCCGAACTTGAGGCTATATATATATGTTTACAATAATGAGCAACTTTATATATATGTTTACCATAATGAGCAACTAGACTCGACGCGCATTTCTTGAGCGGGGGTTCTATATGGATTGGGTGGCGCGCTACCACAGGTACAGTTATTTGGATCGGGTGGCACGCCGCCACGGGTATGTCATTGGAGTGGGTTTTACGCTGCAACAATGTAATGTGAAAATAGAGTTAGTTATATGTTACCTGGTATACAATACTTCCTGGCTTCTGAGGAAAACTCTTGTGACGACCCAAAGGGTCACACTTGTTTTATTAATCATTTCGAGCTTCTGAGGCCTTGAAAACCTCATTCTATGTTGCCTCGATTTACATGCACGATTCGGGCATGTAGTCGAAAAGTTTTTGTGATAGAAAATATGAATTCTATGAGAAATTTGGAGAAAAATGATATTAATGTTGATATAGTTGACTTCGGTCAACATTTTCGATAAATGGACCCGGACCCGAGAACGGATGGTCCCGGAAGGTCCGTAGGAAAATATGGGACTTGGACATGCGTCCGGAGTCGAATTTTGAGGCCTAGAGCCCAAGTTATGAATTTTTCTGTGAAATTGTTTTTAATGTAATTATTAAAGAAAAATGAATTAATTGACCTTGGCATCGGGCTCGTATTTTGGTTCCGACGCCCGGTACAAGTCTTAAATATTATATATGTGCTTTCTGCAAAGTTTGGTGACATTTGGATGTCGTCTGATATGTTTTGGACCTTGAGTTCCAAGTTTGAAAGTTTTGAAAACCAAAAGAATAAAAATCATGAACTTGAGGCTTGGTTTGATGAAAAAGATGTGATACTGGCGATGTGATCGCACGAACAAGTTTGTAATGTGTTTTTGATGTTGTATACATGTTTGGTTTGGAGCCCCGAGGGCTCGGGTCAATTTTGGATAGGCCACGAGATCAATTTTTCATGTTAGAAAGTTGCTGTCAGCACCTGATCTGCAGAGTTGGGAAATGCGAACAAATGTTAGCAAATGCGAGTTCGCAAATGCGAACAAAAGTTGGCAAATGCGAATTCGCAAATGCGAACAAAAGTTCGCAAATGCGAACTTCTCTGTTTTGTGCCTTGGTTCGCAAATGCGAACATAAGTTCGCAAATGCGAACTTCCCAGTTTTTCCTTGGCTTCGCGAATGCGAACTTCCCATCCTTAGCTTATTTTTCAAACTCCAAAAATTGGTCGGGGTTCGCAATTGCGAACCCATGTTCGCAAATGCGAACACAGAGACCTGTAAATCTCGATTTCCAGCTTCATTTTTCACATTTCACAACCCAAAAACATTCATTGGCGATTTTTCACGAACTCCCTCTTCTTCAAAGCAATTGTAAGTCACTTTTTACTTAATTCTTTCAATTCCTAACAATATTAAACATGTTTTTCAATAGAAATCAAAGGTTGTCATAGTACAATTTCTTGTTTTTGGTAGAATATAGGGTTTTTCATGAATTGGGTAATTGGACCTCGAATTTAGGTCTAATTTTGAAACAAATCATATACTTGAACTTGTGGGGGGATGGGTAACCGGATTTTGGTCCGAACCCCGAGTTCCGACCATGTGGGCCCAGGGTCGAAATTCACTATTCCGGGGAGAATGTGTAAAAATTGTAATTGGCCTTATGAATTAGTTTGTTGAGTAGTATTGATGATATTAAATCAATTGTGTATAGATACGATTGGATTGGAGCCAAATTTGAAAGGAAAAGGCATTGCCACGGATTGAATTGTTCGTAAACATTCGAGGTAAGTGTTTGTTCTATCCTAGCTTGAGGGAATAGGATTATATGCTATGTGTTACGTGATCGAGTGCGGTGTATGGGCTGTGGTGACGAACATCCGTACACTGGCGTCTAGCATGACCGTGAGTCGTTGTTAATACTTGTTGTGAGACATATTTGAAGATAAATTGTTGAACCCTTGCCGGCTTGTAGAATTGTTATTGTTCTCCTTGTCGGGACTTGTTGTGAAGTGAGATATTGATTGCCCTTGCCGGGACGGTTCATGATTTACTGTTTCATTCTTTGCCCTTAACTGTGATTGTTATTTGGGTGAGGAAGAGTGATAATGCACGAAGGGTGATGTCGTGCCTTGATTTATTATTTATGCACGAAGGTTAATGTCGTGCCTTGTTATTGATTATGCACGAAGGTTAATGTCGTGCCATGTTTTATTGATTATGCACGAAGGTTAATGTCGTGCCATGTTGCTGATTATGCACGAAGGATCATGCCGTGCCTTGTTATTGAACCATGTACGAAGGATCATGCCGTACCATGGATGTGAGGATGAGAGTAAAAGCACGAAGGGTGATGCCGTGCACTTTATTTGCATATTTGGTGAGGATGAGAGTAAAAGCACGAAGGGTGATGCCGTGCAACTACTTGCCATTCCTTGACTTGATATTACTTGTTTTTCCATTATACTTTGTTTTCCCTTGTGGACTTATTAATTGTTGTTAATTGTTGAGTTCATTTGAGATATTCCTTATTGCGTTATTACTTGGTTATTTCTCGTTATTTTGTGGTATACATATATATGGAACTACACAGGTTTATGTGGGTGTCTGGTCCTAGGCTTGTCACTACTTCGCCGGGATAGGCCAGGCACTTACCAGCACATGGGGTCGGTTGTGCTGATACTGCACTTCTGTGCGTTTTTGCACAGGTCTAGGTTTCGATCAGGAGCAGCAGTAGTAGATCTTTTGCGTGGGAGTTGATCATATTTGAGACTGAGGTAGCTTGCAGACGTCAGCAGGCCCGGTGTCTCTCCCTTTACTTATGTTACTAGCTGTAGTTTTTTTGTTCCGAGACAAACAGATTATGTTATATTTCTTTCAGACTTTTATGTGTAGTATTCAGTAGTAGTTCGTGAGTTGGTGACTCCACATCTTGGGTAGAGGATTTCAGTATCAGATACCTTGAAAACAACTTATTTCTATTTTTATAAAGTCTTCCGCACTTGTTTAATTAAGATTATGATTTTGGTTATTAATTTGAGTATGAAGTATTGTTAAACGGGATAGTGTGAATAAAGAGGCTTGCCTAGATACTACGAGTAGGCGCCATCACGATCCCGATGTTGGGGGAAAATCCGAGTCGTGACAAGTCTGTATTGAGTATCGCTTGGCGAATGGCACATTAGTTGTGTCCTTTCGGGATTTGATATTGTCACACCTCTCTTTTTACTACCCCTCGCAATAGGACACAAAAATGTGTGCTTGTAGGGTATACCTCGATGTTCAAATACCCGAGACGGATATAATAGCATAGAGGAAGGGGTTTTTCCACTTAAAGGACAATCGGTTCAGGATTTTATTTTGAATTATCAGAGTCGCCACTTGAGATAATAATGGTGTCCCAAGTCACCGGTTAATCCCGAATCCGAGGAAATTGACTCTTTTATTGATGTCCGTGAAACAAAGATCTGGATAAGGAAATATGTTAACCCGGGAGAAGGTGTTAGGCATTCCCGGGTTCCGTGGTTTTAGCACGGTCGCTCAATCGTCGTTCTTGACTCTTGTTTGACTCATTACAGATTTTAACAACATATATGTGCTTTTACTTAAATATTTTATAGAATTGCGACATCGCGAAAACACGCCTCGAGTCTCACCGCAACCAGTACGCCTGTGACTTTTGGTATATTTCAGCTTTGCCTGGATTTAGGATTTGAGATGCACCAGGTGCACACTCATTCATAGGAAAGTATATTAAGTCGTGCCCTAAACGGTCTATCAGCTTTGAATTATTTTTGGGTAAGACTATGGAATTTACTATTAGTCTTCCCGGATCTAATTATGTTATCTTATCACTAAAGGGGGCCCGCTTGTTTAATGTTGTGCGAGGCTCATCCCAATTATTTATTAAAAGTACAATCCTATTTATCCAACTACATTTTCTATATATGTTTTTTCCTTAGTCTATTTTGTTACCAAACATTCCAGGCCCGTCGATTTTGTTTTTATTGGGCCTAGATCTCCGGAGTGGGCTTCATTACATTATAAGTAGGTCCAGGTCTTTAGAGAACCAGACCCGATTTGGGCATTCAATTGCTAGCCCAGCAATCGTATGAATATGGTCCATGTCCACGCCACTAATCAGGCCCAGGCCGAATTGAGGTAACCATAACAAAAGGTAAAATTCAGAATTCATAATAGCAACATGCACTCAGAATTAGGAACGAAACCAAATCACTTTTATTTATTTATCGGGAAATGAAAATCATTGTACAATATGATTCATGTTGACCTTAGACTAAAATAACTTGATGAATATGAAATCCGGCTACTTCCACACTTCCACTCTTTCTTAAATGCTGATTTATACTAAAATTGAAAGTTATTTAACCAAACAACTAAGATCAGATGGTTTAGCTATATGAAGCATGATTCGAACAATTTAATTACTTACTATTGACAGCTGATTGTCTAATGCTAGGTGATCCAATGATATGTACACAGTTATGTTAATGATTCTAATATGACTTTGGCTTATCCAGTATCGTAGACCCAGTTATAAGTGACTCATTATTCCTTTTAGTTGTTCTTATCCTTTTCGAACTTATTTGTATCAATATACTGATTCGCAGAAATGATTAACTACATGAGTACGTCTTGTATTCTGATTGTGATGATGCAGTTAACAATTTAAACTACTGCTAATTAACTCATTTTAAGGTTTTACCTACTTTTCACTAGGTGACTTGCCATTTATGACTATACTACTACTACCATATCTAGCTATTACACTGTCATTGTTTTTGTTTTCTACTAATACATGTTACACTGATTTAAGCAACAGATCTACATTAGTGCTAAAGCTAATGAAAAGGATAACCATAAACACATAACAAATGAATTGAAAAGTGGAACTTCATTTCATCATTTCAGCAGTTACATCTTCAACTGAATAGGAAATGTACCTGGATCAGCAAAGTAAACCAATGAGTTCTAGGGGGTTAAGAGATAAGCAACAGCAAAGACTCAAGGCAATGCAACAGTAGAAGCTTGAATATCAACCAAATAGAAGACCACAGCAACAGCAAGTAGAAATCCAAGTAAATACACGAGCAAAAACCCAAAAGATCAGATGAATATTCCTCAAATTCTCACTCGAAATTGCAGAAAAAGCCTACTGCTATGTTAATACTCTATTTCTCTGAACCTTTCTTCAAAAGCCAGCCCCTAATCAGCCTTTTTAGAGGGTATTTATAGGTGTGGGAAAGGGCAGATGACTTGGGGAGAAAGTTTGGGATTAAATCCCACTTCTCCCCTCTTAAAATTATAAAACTTGCACTTAGGCCCCA
>JASVEL010008910.1:0-97096 GCA_032618575.1 Nicotiana noctiflora | reverse complement strand
TTCCACTTACTTATGTTATTTGTTGTGGTCTCATTGTTCTGAGACAAACAAATATATGTTATTTTCTTTCAGACCTTTATGTGTAGTATTCATTAGTAGTTCGTGAGTTGGTGACTCCACGTCTTGGGTAGAGAATTTCATTAGTGTTTTACCTTGGTATTATTTATCTCTATTTTGAAAGTCTTCCGTGCTTATTAAATTAATGTTATTGCTCTTGTTGATAAAAATGGGTATAAAATAATGATATGAATAGGAAATATTGAATGAATTGGCTTGCCTAGCTACCACGAGTAGGCGCCACCACAATCCCGATGTCGGGGGAAAATTTGGGTCGTGACAAGTTGGTATCAGAGTTCTAGGTTACGTAGGTCTCACCACTCACGAAAAAGCTTAGTAAAGTTTGAGAGATAGGTACGGAGACGTCTGTACTTGTCCTCCAGAGTCTATTGAGTTAGGAAAGAGTCTCTCATTTGTTCCTTCTTGTCATGCGATTTGTTCCTCAAATACTGATTGAATTTCTACTCAGTCCTTTCGTAGATGGTGAGGTCACGCGCTTCTTTGTCCGCTGATCAGCAGCCTGAGCCCCAGGCAGCTTCCGTGAGGGGCAGGGGCCGAGGCCGAGGCCGTATCGTAGGTCGTGGTAGGGGCAGAGCTTAGCCCCAAACAGTTATTCCAGAGGTGGAGCCTCATATTGAGATTGGCGAGGAGGTTCTAGTCCCAGCAACTCCAGTGGGCCCAGCTCAAGTCCCAGGAGAGGCTTTATTTACCCCGGATCTTCAAGAGGCTTTGGTTAGGATAGCGGATTTTATGGACAGCGTTGCCAAAGCGGGCTTATTACCAGCTGCACCAGCGGCTTCTCAGGCTGGGGGAGGGGCCCAGACTCATATTGCACGTACTTCGGAGCCAGTAGCTCCCCAGCCACAGGCACCAGTGGTTCAGCCGACTGTGGCCACTCAGTCAGGTACCACAGCTCAGGCCGAAGATGGAGCAGCCACGACTTCTGATTCTTTATGGAGACTTGATCGGTTCTCCAAGCTATTTACCACTACTTTCAGCGGTGCCACATCAGAGGATCTTCAGGATTTCTTATTCTGTTGCCACGAAATTCTCAAGACTATGGGGATAGTGGAGTCCAATGGAGTTGACTTCTATACATTCAAGCTTTTAGGATCCGCCAAGACTTGATGGAGAGATTATTGTTTGACTCGACCAGCAGGGTCCCCGGCTTTATCATGGGATCAGTTTGCAGAGTTATTCTGGAGAAGTTTCTCCCTGTTACTCAGTGGGATGCACTTCGGAGGCAGTTTGAGCCCCTCCAGCAGGGTACTATAACTGTCACTCAGTATGAGACGAGGTTTGTTGATCTGGCACGTCATGCGGTTGTGATACTCCCCAAAGAGCGGGAAAGGGTCCGCAGGTTCATAGATGGGCTAAATCAGCCGATTAGACTTCAGATGACTATGGGAGTTGGGAGTGATATATCTTTTCAGGAGGCAGCTAATGCAGCTCGTAGAGTTGAGATGGCTCTTGCTCGGGGAGGTGGTTATACTTCAGATAAGAGGCCTCGCCATTCCAGCAGATTTAGTGGATCTTGTTCCGGAGGTAGGGAATCTTTTGATAGGGGCCGGTCTTCCAAACCTTTTTATTCCGCCCTTCAGGCTTCACAGGGTGGACCAGGTGATCGTGGGTTTCGTGAGCAGTATTCAGATCAGCCTCCCATTAGTGCTCAGCCTCTTCAGAGTGCTCGTGAGGGCCATTCAGGTCGTTAGGGCCAGCAGCCCCATCAGCCTAAATGTTGCTACAGTTGTGGTGACCCAAGTCATCTTGTCAGGTTTTACCCTCGAGTGATAGGAAACACTCAGCAGCGGGGCCCTCGTCCTATGATTCAGGCCCCAGCTGACCCTCAGCCTGCCCAGCCAGCCAGAGGCGGGGGTAGAGAACGTAGAGGTGGAGGTCGAGACCGTAGAGGTGGACACCGTCCAGCCAGAGGTAGAGGTCAGCCAGTGGATGACCGTCCCGGAGATGTAGCTCAGAGGGGAGGTACTGGTCCCCGATTTTATGCTCTACCAGCCAGGCCAGAGGCAGAGGCATCAGATGCTGTGATTACAGGTACCATTCTTGTTTGTGACAGAGGTGCTTCAGTATTATTTGACCCATTGTCTACATATTCATATGTGTCTTCCTACTTTGCAACGTATCTGGATGTGCCTAGCTATGCTCGGGATATTTCAATTTATGTGTCAACACCAGTGGGCGACTCCATTGTAGTCGACCGGGTGCATCATTCCTGCGTAGTTATTTTTGGGGTCTTGAGACCCGTGTTGATCTGTTGCTATTAGACATGGGATATGAATATTGGGGATGGACTGGTTGTCCCCATACCATGCTATCTTAGATTGTCATGCCAAGACCGTGACCTTGGCCTTGCCAGAATCACCCCGACTAGAGTGGAGAAAGACCTCAAGCCACTCCGTTCGCATTATTATCTCCTATGTTAAGGCACGACGCATGGTCGAGAAGGGGTGTCTAGCTTATTTGGCTTATGTTCGTGATTCCAGCGCAGAAGTTCCTTCTATTGATTCAGTTCCTATTATACGGGTGTTTCCCGAGGTTTTCCCTTCAGACCTGCCGGGCATGCCACCCGATAGGGATATTGATTTCTGTATTGATCTGGCACCGGGCACTCAGCCCATCTCTATTCCACCCTATCGTATGTCCCCGCCGGAGTTAAATGAGTTAAAAGATCAGTTGCAAGACCTTCTAGAAAAAGGCTTTATCAGGCTTAGTGTTTCCCCCTGGGGAGCACTTATGTTATTTGTGAAGAAGAAGGATGGCTCGATGCGGATGTGTATTGATTACCGGCAATTAAACAAAGTTACGATAAAGAACAAGTATCCACTACCGAGGATTGATGATTTATTTGATCAGCTCCAGAGAGCGAGGGTGTTCTAAAAAATAGACTTGAGGTTAGGCTACCATCAGCTAAAGATCAGGGCGGCTGACATTCCTAAGACAGCCTTTTGCACTAGATACGGGCATTATGAATTCTTGGTCATGTCCTTCGGGTTGACCAATGCCCCAGCAGCATTCATGGAGTTGATGAATCGGGTATTCAAGCCTTATTTAGATCTGTTCGTGATAGTCTTTATAGATGACATCCTGGTATACTCCCGTAGCCAGGAAGAGCATGAGCAGCACCTCAGAGTGGTTCTTCATACTCTGAAGGATAATCAATTATATGCCAAATTTTCGAACGTGAGTTCTGGTTGAGTTCGGTGGCATTTCTGGGTCACATCGTATCAGTGGAAGGTATTCAGGTGGACCCAAAGAAGATTGAGGCAGTCCAGAATTGGCCTCGACCAACTTTAGTGACTAAATTAGCAGGTTACTACTGTCGATCTGTAGAGGGATTTTCTTTTATTGCAGCCCCGATAACCAGGTTGACCCAGAAGGGTGCCTAGTTCCAGTTGTCAGATGAGTGTGAGGCGAGCTTTCAGAAGCTCAAGACAGCCTTTACTACAGCACCAGTGCTGATACTACCTACGTGCGTAGGGCCTTATACAGTTTACTGTGATGCGTCCCGTACAGGGCTTGGAGCGGTATTGATGCATGATGGTAAGGTTATTGCTTATGCTTCGAGACAGTTGAAAATACATGAGAAGAATTATCCAGTTCATGATCTTGAGTTGGCAGCAGTGGTTCATGCCTTAAAGATCTGGAGGCATTTTCTATATGGTGTGACATGTGAGGTGTACACTGATCACAAAAGCCTACAGTACTTTTTCAAGCAAAAGGTGTTAAATTTACGACAGCGGAGATGGTTAGAGTTGATGAAGGACTATGATATTGCTATCCTATATCATCCAGGGTAAGGCCAATGTGGTGGCCGATGCATTGAGTAGAAAGTCCGCCGGCATGGGTAGTCTTCGCATTCATTTCGGTCAGTCAGAGACCATTTGCTCTAGATATCCAGGCCTTAGCCATCCAGTTCGTGAGACTAGACATTTCTGAGCCTAGCAGAGTGTTAGCCTGTACGGTCGCCCACTCATCTCTATTAGAGTGAATCTGTGAGAGGTAATTTGATGATCCTATTTGCGTGACTTGAGAGATACTGTACAGCGGGGATGTGACACGAAGGTAACTCTAGATGATGACGGAGTATTGAGATTGCAGGGTCGAGTTTGTGTGCCCAATGTTGAGGGGATTCGAGAGTTAATTATAGCGGAGGCCCAAAGTTCGCGGTATTTTATTCACCCGGGTGCCGCGAAGATGTATCAGAATTTCCGGCAGCACTATTGGTGGTGCAGGATGAAGAAAGATATTGTTGCATATTTCGCTTGGTGTCTAAATTGTCAGCAGGTGAAATATGAGCACCAGAGGCCTGGTGGTGTGTTCCAGAGAATTGAAATTCCTGAGTGGAAATGGGAGCGGATTACAATGGACTTCATTACTTGACTTCCTTTGACTCGGAGAAAATTTGATGCTATTTGGGTCATTGTTCATAGACTGACCAAGTTAGCACATTTCATTCCAGTATCTGTCTCTTACTTATTGGAGAGGTTAGCAGAGATTTACATCGGGGAGATTGTTCGTCTTCATGGGGTGCCGGTGTCTATTATCTCATATAGGGGTACGCAGTTTACCTCGTTTATGGAGAGCGGTCCAGCAGGAGTTAGGCACCCTGGTCCGGTTGAGTACAACTTTTCATCCTCAGACGGACGGTCAGTCCGAGAGGACTATTCAGATCCTAGAGGACATGCTCCAAGCTCGTGTCATTGATTTTGGAGGCTCGTGGGACCAGTTTTCTGCCATTAGCGAAGTTTGCCTACAACAACAACTACCAATCTAGCATTCAGATAGCCCTGTATGAGGCGTTGTATGGTAGGCGATGTCGATTTCCAATCGGATGGTTTGAGCCGAGAGAGGCTCGGTTGTTGGGTACAGACTTAGTCCAGGAGGCCTTGGACAAGGTCAAGACTATTTAGGAGAGATTGCGTTCACCTTAGTCCAGACAGAAGACTTATGCGGATCGTAAGGTTCGAGATGTAGATTTTATGGTTGGTGAGCGGTTGTCACCCATGAAGGGTATGATGAGGTTCGGGAAGAAGGGCAAACTCAGCCCTAGGTATATTGGTCCATTTGAGATTCTGGATCGAGTGGGGGTGGCTTACAGACTAGCTCTGCCACCTAGCCTATCAGCCGTGCATCCAGTCTTCCATGTATCTATGCTTCGGAGGTACCACAACGATCCCACACATGTGTTAGACTAAAGCACTGTCCAATTGGACAATGATTTATCCTACGAGGAGGAGCCGGTGACCATTCTAGACCGACAGGTTCGACAGTTGAGGTCGAAGAGTTATCCTTCTGTGCGTGTTCAGTGGAGAGGTCAGCCTCTTGAGGCATCGACCTGGGAGTCCGAGTCTGATATGCGGAGCCTCTACCCACATTTGTTCCTCGACTTAGGTACTTCCTTCTCTTGTCCGTTCGAAGACGAACGGTTGTTTTAGAGGTGGAGTATGTGACGACCCAAAGGGACATCACCTATTTTCCTCACTTGTTCCGAACTTCCGAGGCCTTGAAAACCTTATTCTATGTTGCCTCAATTTACGTGCATGATCCGGGCATGTAGCCGGAAAGATTTTGTGATAGAATATGTGAATTCTATGAGACATTTGAAGAAAAATAATATTAATATTGATATGGTTGACTTCGGTCAACATTTTTGGTAAATGGACCCGGACCTGAGATCGGACGGTCCCAGAAGGTCCGTAGGAAAATATGGGACTCGGACATGCGTCCGGAGTCGAATTCTGAGGCCTAGAGCCTGAGTTATGGATTTTTCTGTTAAATTGTTTTTGTTGAAATTATTAAAGGAAAATGAATTAAATGACCTTGGTATCGGGATCGTATTTTTGTTTCGACGCCCGGTACAAGTCTTAAATATTATATATGTGCTTTCTGCAATATTTGGTGCCATTTGGATGTCGTTTGATGTGTTTTGAACCTTGAGTTCCAAAGTTGAAAGTTATGAAACTAAAAGAATGATAATCATGAACTTGAGGCTTGATTTGATGAAAACGATATTATATTGGCGATGTGATCGCACGAGCAAGTTTGTAATATGTTTTTGATCTTGTGTACATGTTTGGTTTGGAGCTCGGAGGCTCGGGTAAAGATTTGATAGGCCGTTGGTGAAATTTCTGAAAAATGACACAGCTGGTTTTTCACCCAGCTGGTGTCTTCGCAAATGCGAAGAATTTATCGCAAATGCGAAGGTGACTGGCCAAGGCTGGGTTCGCAAATGCGAACAATTGATCGCAAATGCGATGAGGTCCAGGAAATCCTTGGGTTCGCAAATGCGAACTAAACCTCGCAAATGCGAGGCCTTCAGAAGTCAGTCCATGTTCGCAAATGCGAACATATTGTCGCAAATGCGAAGCCCCAGTGACCCAGCCAAGTTTGCAAATGCGAAGCTTGTCTCGTAAATGCGAGAGCCACAGACCACAGACCTGATTCGTTCCCAATTGCGAACAAATGTTCGCAATTGCGATATCCGCAGTTGTGCAAATTTATACTTAAACGAATTTTTCAGCTCTTTTCTTCATTTTTTCAAAACCCAACACACCACACACGAACCCTTAAGAGCAAATTAACTCCAAAACACTTGTAAGTCACTTTTTACTTAATTCTCTCAATTCCTAACAACATTAAACATGTTTTTCGATAGAAATCAAAGGTTTTCATGGTAGAAATTCTTGTTTTTGGGTAGAACATAGGGTTTTCATGAATTGGGGAATTGGACCTCGAATTGAGGTCCGATTTTGAAACAAATCATATATTTGAACTCGGGACGGAATGGGTAACCGGATTTTGGTCCGAACCCTGAGTTCCGACCACGTTGGGCTAGGGGCATTTTGGGAAATTTTGGGGTAAACTTTGAGAAAACCATTTTTAAGCATTCAAACTAAGTTATATAGTATTTATTAATGTAATGGAATCAATTGTGATTAGATTCGAGCAAGTTGAAAGCGGAAATTCGAGGTAAAGCTATAGTTGAAGGATAATTTGGGCTTCAAGGCTAGAGGTGAATGTTTTTTCTATCCTAGCTTGAGGGAATATGATTGTGTGCTATGTGTTCGAGTGCGGTGTATGGGCTGTGGTAACGAGCATCCATACACTAGCATCTAGCATGACCGTGAGTTGTTGTTGATACTTGTTGTGAGATGTTTTAAAGATGAATTATTGAACCCTTGTTGGGTTGTGGAATTGTACACTGTTTCCCTTATCGGGACTTATTGTAAAGTGAGTTATTGTTTTCCCTTGCCGGGACCTTGTTGTGATGATTGTTGTGTCCCTTGTCGGGACGATTCATGATTATTGTTTTCATTCTCTGCCCTTAACTATGATTGTTATTTGGGTGAGGAAGAGTGATAATGCACGAAAGGTGATGTCGTGCCTTGTTTTACTGTTATTGCACGAAGGTAATGCCGTGCCTTATATTATTGATTATGCACGAAGGGTAATGCTGTGCCTTGTTATTGATTATGCACGAAGGATCATGCCGTGCCTTGTGATATTGATTATGCATGAATGGTAATGCCGTGCCTTGTTATTGAACCATGCACGAAGGATCACGCTGTGCCATGGATGTGAGGATGAGAGTAAAAGCACGAAGGGTGATGTCGTGCACTTTTTTCTGCTTATTTGGTGAGGATGAGAGTAAAAGCACGAAGGGTGATGCCGTGCAACTATTTGCTATTCCTTGACTTGATATTAACTATTTCTATTATACTCTGATTTCCATTGTTGATTTAATAATTGTTGCTAACTGTTGAGTTTCCCCTCTTACGGTATTTCTTGTTGGATTTGGTTACTTGATATCTCTTGTTATCTTGTGGTGTACATATGTATATAGAACTGCACATGTTTATGTGAGTATCTGGTCCTAGGCTTGTCACTACTTCGCCGGGATAGGCCAGGCACTTACCAGTACATGGGGTCGGATTATGCTGATACTGCACTTCTGTGCGTTTTTACACTGGTCCAGGTTTTGATCAGGAGCAGCAGCAACAGTAGTAGAGCATATTCGTGGGAGTTGAGCATTCCGAGGCCGAGGTAGCTTGCAGGCGTCCGCAGGCCCAACGTCTCTTCCACTTACTTATGTTATTTGTTGTGGTCTCATTGTTCCGAGACAGACAGATATATGTTATTTTCTTTCAGACCTTTATGTGTAGTATTCATTAGTAGTTCGTGAGTTGGTGACTCCACGTCTTGGGTAGAGAATATCATTAGTGTTTTACCTTGGTATTATTTATCTCTATTTTGAAAGTCTTCCGCACTTATTAAATTAATGTTATTGCTCTTGTTGATAAAAATGGGTATAAAATAATGATATGAATAGGATAATGTTGAATGAATTGGCTTACCTATCTACCATGAGTAGGCGCCATCACGATCCCGATGTCGGGGGAAAATCCGGGTCGTGACACTATTCCCCAAAATTGTAGTGTGCAGGTAGTTCAACAAAAAATAATGACCAAAATCAAGGTGACAAAAACCAGCATTTTCAGTTTAATGTTGGTGACCAACATCATGCAAGCACTAGTAAAACAGGTATCTACATTACTTCTACATACATATCTACAAATCGTAAGAGTTGCTAATCACTTTTTAATTATGTTTTGCAGATCTCACTTCTACATAACATGTTTAATCACAAGTTGACTTGTACCCTGAATTCCAAGAAGCAGCTGATGCATTTAAAGTAGGTATAGTACCATATTTTCATTATACTTATATTTTTAGCAAATTTACATATAAACTACAAATAACTACTGTGAGCACATGATTTTTGCCTTACCTGAGAAGTACTCCCAGAAAAACTCAAAATAAAAATAGTTTCGTGTTAGGTAGGATTTTTGTGATTTTGTGTTATTTTATCTTAAATTTACATTTTTTTGTGTGCATGTTTATTAATAAAATACAAAAAAAAATATACATTAGGTTTTGCATTTTTATGTGGTTTACATTTAAGTGATATGTAATTGTGTGGGATAGTTGTATGCATATATATATATATATATATACATGTACATATATATATGTGTAGTAATGAGATCAAATTTGGGCCATAGTTTAGTCCAGAAAAACCAGGCCCAAACGAATCCCAGTCCGCCCAGCCCAATACTCACCCCCAGCATCTATCATTGTGGCATTCGATCTGGACCGTTGGATTTTATCATCCAACGGCCCAGATTAATCCTTTAATTCCAAACATACCCGGTCCAAGACTCACCCAAACGACATCGTTTCATTAAGTGGGTGGATCCAAGCCGTCGATCTAAATTGATCCAACGGCCTAGATCCAATCCCATGCGTGGTATATATTCCTGATCCCTTACCCCGCCCCCCTTTCAGACCCCCCCCCCCCGCTTCGTCCCTCAGAAGCTCTCAAAGCCCAGCGTAACGCCGCCCTCCTCCGCCGTACTCCGCCTGCCGGAAATCGCCTCACGGCGGTTCCGGTAGGCCAATCACCACCAAACCAATGCCAAAACCTTCCCCTCACCTCCCCCATCACGGATCCGGCCTTCGCTAACCTCGAATCACCACCCAACGGCTCGAATCTTCATTCAAAGATTCGAGTCAAAATCCAAACTACGCCAAACTTCACCAAATTCACACCACAGTCTCCTCACACCTCCCCCACACTCCCATTGACATTGGTGTGGTTCGAATCTAATCAGAAATGCAAAAGCCCCAAATCCGAGCCCAAGAACCCTAGAAATCTAATTAGAGACTCGGGGTCCAAAATCAAGACGAATTGGGGTCTAATAGACCTTAGTGGAGATGTTTTCATTTTGAAAACATTTCGATTAAGTTCCGTTAGACTCCAAAATCCAAATGTGAGCCAAATCCGAGATTGGTCCGGGGCGTTCGAGCTTTGAGTTCGTCTTATATGGTATTTCTATTTTTCTGTCTTCATACTCAATGTGTTAATCACGTGAATTGCTTGGCCTTCGTTTCCTCTTTTAATTTTCTGCTTTGATGCTTCATCTCCAAAGACCTTTATTTGGTCAATTTGTGGTTTCTGATTTGTTTAACCAAATAAGCTAGTTATAGAAGACGAACTCGCGTCGATTAGCGTCGTCGAATAGTTAACTTCGCATATGTCCGGCATTGGCCGAGATTCGTTGAAGTCACTGTTTTAACAAGTTTAAATTGGTTGTCATTGCTATGTGTTGTAATTGATTAGAGGTCGTCTTCTAATTGCATAGTTTGAATTATTTGAATTACCATACAATAATCAGCATCCCTGGATTGAGTAGGAATGTTTGATTGATCTGAAGATGAAGTTATGATTCAAATTAGCTAACTAGGGAATCGGGGTTCAACACTTAGAGTATTTGGTGCCCTGCACATGAGGCTAGTCAGTGGAATCCACTGTCACAGCAGAGCAGCCCACCAGTGCCCTGCACTTACCAATTTTTAATTATGAAAACCCCATACTTAGACATGGTTTAGTGGGTTGGACAGAAGGAGGATGGGCAAGGGGCTGTTCTGCAGAATCTGGGTGTCCTAGGTGTTGTTTTTGGTTATAAATAGATAGGCATTAATACCTAAAAGGGGGATATTCATACAGACATTAGAGAATACCTGGAGAGCAAAAACATAGACAGTGAGACTGAAGTACCTGGAGAGCAAAAAACAGTCGTAGCTAGAGAGAAAAACCTGAGGGAAAGTAGACAGCAAGGATACATTTTTGATACATACATACAAAGATACAGAGAGAACAAAAGGGAAAGAGAGGTGACTGTTTCATTGGGTTTTTCCTTTGGTTACTGTTTCGTGGTTTTGATTCAGAGGCTGAGTGTGTGGTCATTTGGTTGCCTGTTGTCTTGTGTTGGTGGTGCTGTGCCATTGCTTTAGCTGGTTCAGTAGTTGAGTGTTGTGATAGCTCGAGTATTTGCTGCTGGTTCACTTGATTGCTGCCACTGTTAGTGTTTGCTATTGGTTTAGTTGAGGGCTGCCATTAGTTGTTGTTGCTGTGGTGTTCATTTGGTGCTGTTTGGTCAGTAGTGTTGTTGCTCTTGGTCGTTTGTGTTGCTGGCTGGTATGTTGTGTTGCTGCCTGGGTTGATTTGGTGCTGTTGTTCCATTGTTGGTTGCTGGCTGGTCTATAGTATTGCTGCCTGGGTTGGTTGTTGCTGTTGTTTCATTATTTTTGTTGGTTGTTGGTCTATTTGATTGCTGGTCTATTGGTTACTGGTTTACTGTTGCTGTTACTGTTCCTGTTACTGTTGCTGCATTGCCATTGCTCACTCTTCCTTGTTCTTCCGCCTTCCAGGTACACACCTCTGTTATTGTAGTTCCTTGGTTCGAAAAGAATGAAGTTTGAAGCTTATGCATAAAGCCTATTGAAACATGTAGTCGTCTAAAGTTCTTATGTTTAATTACATTCTGTTATTCTTCAATTAAGCTTGTATTGCTAGTCTTGGTTATGGAAAAGTGTAGCTAGGCCAAAGATACACTGTCATTAGATAAGCACGTAAACCTGAATTAGTCTGTTGTATCTCTATTCAATCTTCTCTGCTCGTGTGTGTAATCTCCAAATCTGTTAACGTTAGACCTTATGCTAAAAGCAAGATTAGCTAGGGAGTTGTTACTCAACGGAATGACGTAATTAGATTAAAAAGAGTCGGGGCGCATTTCATGTGACCCGACCCCAATTTTGGGCAAGAGTAAACAAAGCGTGTCAGGAACCACAGGCGCATTTCATGTGGTGTGGTTCGTAGCAAGTTTTAAATAAATTGGAATCGACTCTTAGGTAAAATACAGTGGGATGTAGTTCGCTTTAGGTTTGAATCAAAGGTGCGCCTCACCCAATAGTTACACTAATCACACAGCCTTCATAAATGTACATATAAAATACTTAGATTTTGAGATGCGTCGTTTCTTAACGAATATCACGCCCTTCGCAACAGTGTAAATAAGTAGTCGATCCGGGCGCATATTTTAGTTCTATCTTCTTAAATACGGGTGTGCATTTCATGCGACCCGAATCCAAACCCCGAAATGTTGAATAAGAATATGTCGAGGATCCGGGTGCATTTCATGTGACGTGATTCGAAAGCATATTTTTAAGCAACTTTCTCTTTCGTAAATCATAACCAATAATAAAAGCGGTAAAGGGGATATTAACTTGCACTAAGTACATAATTGTAAAAAGCAGATAGATAAGCCAAACACGACAGTTGAGCGACCGTGCTAGAACCACGGAATTCGGGAATGCCTAATACCTTCTCCCGGGTTAATAGAATTCCTTATCCGGATTTCTGGTTCGCGGACCGTTAAATAGAGTCATTCTTTTCCTCGATTCGGGATTTAACCGGTGACTTGGGACACCATCAATCTCCCAAGTGGCGACTCTGAAATAATTAAAATAAATCCCATCTCGATTGTCCTTTAATTGGAAAAACTCTTTGCACCCTTGCGGGTGCGTAAAAAGAGGTGTGACAGCTCTGGCGACTCTGCTGGGGATTTCTTTAGAATTCGAGCTCGGAATAACTGTTGTATTTGGCATATTTTATTATCTGATTTTTTTTACATGTTGGCATCAATGTGCAAAATGTTGTTTTTACTGCTTTGATATTGTGTGAACTGTACATATAAATTGTGCCGGAACCAATCTCCTCTCTGAGTCTTCTAAATCATGAAGAAGGGTGCACTTCGTGTGACTTCTTTTCCGTATAGTGTCTAATTCCCATTTTAGAACGAGGTTTGGATAAGTTGCAAAACCGGTGAAGCTTCTGTATTCCCGGGTTGCTGCCTCCTCCTCGGCTCGAGCTGTCCGCTCGGGTAAGCCAAGTCTAGAACAGATAAACCCAGGGTTTTAAACCTAGAATAACAAAGCTTCATGCCGGATCCCTAGTAGGAAACGTTTATTTGCATCATGTCGCATTTTGGCTTAGGGGACTCAACACAGGGGTTGGGTCCGTCTAGGACAGGTGACCTGAAATGAACAGACTATCCTGCTGCATCCTGTTTGTCTTGCGCATTTATCCGTTATAGACTTGCATGCTGACCGGCTTTTAGAGATTAAAAAAAAAAAAAAAAAAAAAATGTGTGTTTTGTTCTTAAGATAGAAATAGCTTATTTGTTTTCCTTTAGTAAAATGAATAAATAATGTCGTTTGTTTCGTCAAAACCGAACTACGTGGGTTTGATTCTCATTGCATGTGAGATACGTAGGCAACCTCCATCAGGTCCAACTTCACCTTTTGAAAAATGGCCGAAAAAAAATCAAAACTAACTCTTGTACTAAATAAGTCGGTGACGCTGTTTTTAAAAATAGCCGAATGTTCCCGAAAGGGACGCCGGAAGGCTAATTTCGTATAAACGGCCACCTTTGGGTCAATTTTGATTTCGATCAATTTACCCCACAGCCTTAAAAGCCTTCGTCCCCGAGACGTTGAAAGGCCGTGATTGAAAACTGATTTTTTTTTATTTTTAGCAAAACAAAGTTGTTTTCTTATTTAAATCACCTTAATAAATGTGCGGGATGAGCACGAATCAGAATAAATCATTTTCAATCTTTAGTGAGGTCCCTCAGCAGCTCCGTATATGGTGGAACGATTTGGAAGTCAGTAGCAAAAAGGTTGTAGGGAGAATTTTGGGAGGTTTGGTTGATCTGTTGAATATCGAGCCAAGGGAGGACATCATCAAGGCATTGGTATCTTTCTGGGATCCGACCCGCAATGTGTTTCGTTTTGTTGACTTTGAATTGACGCCCACATTAGAGGAAATTGCGGGCTATGCAGGACTAAATGGGAAATTAAGAGGGCAATACCTGCTCTCACCAAGACCGGTATCTCCACATGGGTTTCTGGATTTGCTGAGCATTAGTCGGAAGGTGAAAAATGATGATCTGCCGAAAGGGTGTTGCGATCTCCAATTCTTATATCAACGGTACGGCGCTCCTCGGGGTTTTGAAGAGTCAAACCTTGGACTGACTCACGCAGGGAATAGAACCAAGTGGGAGGCCAGACGAATTCTAGCATTCATAACGACATTCTTGGGGATTGTGATTTGTCCGCGCGAAGATAAGAAAATAGAGATAAGTCTGGTAGGAATAGCCGATGTTGCAATCAAAAAGGCTACCAGCACGGTGGTCCCTTTGGTTTTGTCCGAAATCTATCGAGCCTTGACCGTATGCCGAGAAGGGGGCAATTTCTTCCAAGGTTGCAATCTGTTACTCCAATTATGGATGCAAGAACACCTCCATCACCGAACACAATACATGAACCATGGGTTGACCGGAAAAAACTGTATCAGGGGTTTCGAAGAACGGATGATGGGTGCTGTATTCCCTGAAGGCGTCGAGGCATGGCTTGCACGACTGAGCTCAATAGAAGCCGATCAGATTGAATGGGCATTCGGGTGGTTACCCGATACTGAAGTAATATATATGGCAGCCGAGGAGTGTTATATCCTTCTGATGGGGATCCGCAGTGTCCAACCATATGTCCCTCACCGTGTATTACGTCAACTAGGAAGGTTTCAGGTTATTCCTACCGATCAAGACCTAAGGAAGTACGCCATTGAGTTGAGCCCGGGAGTTGTCTTCCCCGAAGAGAAGGTTAGAAGGCTGTGGCACGAATGTCGGTTCCTTGAGCCTAAAACCATGGTCCGGGAGCTATCTAAGGGAGAGGTGGACCCAAAGTACAACGTGTGGTTCGGGAAAAGATTTCAGATTCGTCGGAAATGTTCTAAAAGAGCCCATATCCAACAATTCACGGAAGATTCACGGGAACAATGGGATTGGTTAGCAAAGGAGGAGGGGTACAGGACGAAGATTGGCAGGATAGAACAACAGGTCCGGGACCTTCAGTTCGAGAAGAACATGCAAGCCGCCACCGACGAAGGAGACAAAAGAAGTTGGCACAAGAAAATGACTTCTTGAGAGCTCAAATCCAGCAAATGAAAAGAGATGCTGACAGACAGTCGAGGAGTCGGGCCGACGAAAAATTGATAAGGGGTTTGAGAAGCCAAGTCACCGACATCCAAAGAGAATTACGAGTCAAAAGCCCAAATAACGAGGATCCGTGCTAGCTGGAAAAAGGAGGCACATCAACATGCACTTCACCTAAAGCGGGTGGAAGAGGATTACACTGATATCATCACTAGCCTGAGAGAAGCAAATGTTGTCCTTAGGGAGCGGGTTTTCAAGCAAGCCCAAGATGCCAGAGCGGACCTCGACCGCTGCCACAATTTGATGGCCCGACTGCAAGGACAAGTGGATAGGCTCCTAGATCAAGTCACCAACAATGCTCGAAGATTGGGGGCGAAAAACCAGCAAATAGAGCGGCTACTCGGAGAAAGGGACATGATCAAGGATAGAATTGGAGAAATCGGGCACTATGTCACCATGAAGTGCCTAGCTTGCGAACGAATGCCCCGCGCCGACCTTTTCGCTTCAATTATGGGTTATGTTCATCGGATCATGGAAGAGTTGAGGGAACTGCACAAGGACCTCACACCAAGGCCCGCGGCAAGGCCGAATGATGCCTCGCGGGCCCCCAAGGATTTTAGGGCATTAGATTTTTGATTGAAAATGTATTTTGAAATGTTGAGTCAAGCTAGTTGGCATTTTTATCTTTACTTTCCCAAGTCAAGCATTTTCTTTTGTCTTGTTGATTTTTGTAAGACGTGTTTTGTAACTACACGGTTTTATTTGATATAAAAGTTACTGAATTTTGCCACAATCTTGTTGCCAGAACTACGCTCGGTCTGATTCACGCGGGGTCGTGATACGTAGGCAATCCACATAAGATTCGACCACCACTAAAAAAGAAAGGAATCCATAGGTTAAATAACAATAAAGGCTTGCAAAGATAGTCGAAAAAGAAAAAAAAAAAGAAGAAAAAGAAAGAAAAAGAAAAAGGGCCGGAATGACGCATGTTAAAGAGTACACGTAGAAAGGGTTATTTGGTTAGGTGCATTGCATCCAACGTGCTATAACATATCCGTCAAACTCGGTGAACTAACAAGTTTGTTGCGTATTCCAGAAAGTTTAGCAGTTGGTTTGACAGAATATCCTGGCCAGCCATCCCTACCGTACTAGATCCAAAGGACCAGTTACAGTAAGCATGTCGAGTTCCGGCAAGAGTCTCGAGGAAGAAAAATCCGAGCTACAAATCATGAAAGAAGAGGTAGACCGGTTAAAACAACAGATAACAGAGATGCACCTGGCCTGGGCCAGGGAACAGTCTTCACCAAACCGCCCTACTCTCGCCTCGGCTCCGGAACATCCGCCCATCGATCCTTCAACAAGCGCCCCGAGCTATCCATACTTTTAGGGGGAAAATCCATATGCCACCCACATTCCACCAGCCAAACCAAATCCTCCTCCAGTCACCCCTGTTTTTGTGGCACCTCCACCTGCTACTCTACAAAGGCCGTCCGGCGAGCCGCATGTTCAGATCCATGACAACTCTTACTATCCTCCAGAGCCTACCTTTAGGGCTCCTGAACCACAATCACATACCCCTCACTGGGATAATCCGGCAGAACCGGAAAAGCACTTCCAAAGTTCAGAACATGAGGAAGTTATCAGAAAAGTTAAAAGCCTGGAGCAGTCCTTCAGGAACATGCACGGTTTAGGCAACCAGGTCAGCGTCGCCTATAAGGATCTGTGTCCATTTCCGGACGTCCAGTTGCCAGCAGGATTTAAAATGCCCAAATTCGACCTATACGAGGGGCATGGTGACCCGGTGGCCCACCTGCGGGGGTTTTGCAGTAAAATGAGAGGGGCCGGAGGACGGGACGAGCTTCTGATAGCCTACTTCGGCCAGAGTCTGGGAGGATCGGCGCTGGAGTGGTACACTAGACAGGATCCCGGTAGATGGTTTACGTGGGATGATTTGGCTCAAGCTTTTATCGGCCAGTTCCAGTACAATCTTGAGATAATCCCCGACCGCCTATCATTGCTAAAATTAGAGAAGAAGCTTGCTGAAAGCTTCAGGGAATTTGGTTTCCGATGGAGGGAACAGGCGGCCAGGGTGGATCCACCGATGAGAGAGAGCGAGATGGTGGACTACTTCTTGCAGACATTAGAGCCCACCTACTTCGGACATCTGGTAACGTCCGTAGGCAAATCATTCACTGAGGTGATAAAAATGGGGGGTATGATCGAGGAAGGTTTGAAGGCCAACAAGATCATGAGTTACTCAACACTGAAAGCCACCACTCAGGCTATCCAAAGTGGTACTGGAGGAGTACTGGGGAAAAAGAGGAGAGAGGAAGTTGCGGCCGTCGAGTCCGGGGCATGGTTCAGAAGTAGAGGCCCCGCACCCCAATATAGCCCACCCCAACCTCACCACCAAAATTACCCCCACAACCCATATAACCACCCGCAACATTACTACCCCGCACCTGATCCCCATTTTACTGTCCACCACGCACAGTCATATTCCGCACCTCCCGTCCATGCACCGTGGCGTGCACCAAACCCGCAAAACAATCACCCACCCCCAAGAGCTTACAGAAACCCCTCGGGCGCGAGTTTCCGTCCGAACCAGGCATTCAGGGGTGACAGGGCGCCGAGGCCAAAGACTTTCACTCCCTTAGGAGAGTCTTACACTAGTCTGTTCCACCGGTTAAAGCAGGTAGGGTTGCTGAATCCGGTTGAAGCTAAGCTGCCAAACCCTCTTCCGAAGAACCTGGACCATTCAGTAAATTGTGCCTACTGCTCGGGATGTCCGGGGCACGATACGGAAAAGTGTTGGAGGCTAAAGACGGCCATCCAGGAGCTCATTGACACTCGCAGGATTGAGGTCCGGACTCCAACAGAGCCCAACATCAACCAAAACCCGCTTCCAACTCATCATGAGACCAATATGATCGAGTTGGTACGGGCGGAGGAAGGAAAGGAGAAAGCCTCTCAGGACTGTAATGATGATTAAGTCTAGCGGGGCAGGAACGAGAAAAGGGCCAAGCTTTGATGAGTCGCCCAGTTGCAAGAAGGACATACCAGGAGAGTCGGAAGCAGGAAAGGAAAGTGTGAACGAGGTACCGGTGAAGCCGGCCAAGATAGTTGTACCAGGGGCAGCAATCAAGCCCATCTTGACAGTAGCGGGCGTTCGAATGGATCCTTTCATCATCCAGCCGGCAACACAGTTGCCAGTAACTGATAGCCGGGCTGTCCCATGGAATTATGCTCGGATTACAACGACCTACAGAGGAAAGGAAGTGAAAGAGGAAGTTTGTGAAGCCCAAGGGTTGACCCGCTCGGGGAGATGTTTTGCCCCTGCGGAATTGAGGAAGACCACTCCGGCAGTATTGAAAAAGCCGGTCACCGATGAAGAGGCGGAAGAATTCTTGAAAAAGATGAAGCTGCATGACTACTCTGTCTTAGAGCAGTTAAAGAAGACTCCGGCACAAATATCATTGCTATCCTTGCCGATACATTCTGAAGAACATCGGCAAGCATTGATGAAAGTCCTGAATGAGGCACATGTACCGGATAAAATCTCAGTGAGCCATTTGGAGAAGATCACCAATAGGATCTTCGAAGCAAATCGGATCACCTTCACCGATGACGAGTTGCTTGAGGAAGGCACCGAGCACAACAGGGCTTTATATCTTACGGTGAAGTGTGAAGAGGCGGTGGTTACCAAAGTCCTTGTCGATAATGGGTCCAGTGCTAACATTTGTCCTCTCTCTACACTGGGCAAATTAAAAGTAGACATCGGCAGGGTGCGCAAGAACAGCGTATGTGTTCGAGGGTTTGACGGAGGAGGCAAAGCATCGGTTGGTGACATAGTGCTAATCTTGACAATTGGGCCAGTGGAGTTCACCATGGAATTCCAGGTGCTGGACATGGTGGTGTCATATAACCTCCCGATAGGGCGACCATGGATCCATGCCGCAAGAGCAGTTCCATCCAGCTTGCACCAACTCGTCAAGTTCGAGTGGGACCAACAGGAGATCGTCGTCCATGGAGAGAACGATCCACAATCGGGCACCATCATTCCCTTTGTTGAAACAGAAGAAGATGTTGGGCCGTGGGTATATCAGGTCTGCGATGTGGTGTCCGCCAATCGAGTTCCGGAAGGGGAATGCATTCCCGGCGACAGAACAATTACTGCGGATGTTATGGTGGCGCATGAAATGTTGCGACATGGTTTCGTACCCGGCAAAGGTCTAGGTGCATCTCTGCAAGGAATCATACAACCGGTATCGGTGGTCGAGAACTTGGGAACCTTCGGCTTGGGATTCCAGCCAACCTCAGAGGACATCCGGCGAGCAAAGAAGAGTAAGCAGAAGACATGGGTGCTCTCAAAACCTGTTCCACGCCTTTCCCAATCTTTTATCAGGTCCGGAGCAAGAGGACATCCAGCGGCAAAGATTCCCGGTCCTACGATCAGGCCAGATGAAGAGTTCTTCAGGAAGTTCGAGGACCTATTCACGGATGTATGTATGCTCGAGGACGGTGAAGGATCTAGTCACGCCGAGATACAATTTGTGGGACCAAAGGCAAAACTGAATAACTGGAAGGCTACTCCTCTCCCCGTCCGGAAGGAGTCTTGGTAGTTTGTCTTGGATTGTTTTTCTTTCGAAATGTTGTGTTGGGGGTTTGTCCCCGGAGTAAAATCCCGTTGTTTTGTTCATTTCTGATTTAAGTTTGCAGTTTGTTTTCCCTTTGTACAATTCCCATCAATGAAATTTGGTTCCTTCGTGTCTAATTTTGTTTATCTTTTCTTCTTTTACTTTTCTGAACAGCCTTCTTGCAACTGATCTTAATGATATGGCGTGCTTAAAGATTAATCAACCCAGTCTAGAAAGTCAATCGGGTTTGGAAATAATAACACATGAAATAAGAAGTGACGAGAGTGAGTCGGAGTACGGCGATGATGAAGCCGTAGAAGAAATCGGTGAAGAATTAAGTCACTTCGAGGAAAAACCCAAACCGAATTTAAATGATACCGAGGCCGTTAATCTAGGGAATGCGGATGACGTCAAAGAAACCCGGATAAGTGTCCATATTGAACCCAATCTGAGAGAAGAATTGATCAAAACACTCATGGAGTTTAAAGATATTTTCGCATGCTCGTACGACGACATGCCAGGACTCAGCACTGATCTAGTGGTTCATAGATTACCCACCGATCCGGCATATCCTCCCGTCAAGCAAAAGCTGCGGAAATTCAAGACGGAGATGAGTGTGAAGATTAAGGAGGAGGTAACCAAGCAGTTGCAGGCGAAAGTCATTCGTGTCACTCGATACCCTGAATGGTTGGCTAACGTAGTACCGGTGCCAAAGAAAGACGGAAAGATCAGGGTATGCGTGGACTATCGCAATCTCAACAAGGCAAGTCCTAAGGATAATTTCCCACTTCCCAATATCCATATCCTGATTGATAATTGCGCCGGACGCGAAATTGGATCCTTTGTGGACTGTTATGCGGGATATCATCAGGATTTTGATGGATGAAGAGGACGCAGAAAAGACGGCTTTTATCACACCGTGGGGGACTTATTGCTACCGAGTGATGCCGTTTGGTTTGAAGAATGCGGGAGCAACATATATGAGGGCGATGACTACGGTATTCCATGACATGATACACAAGGAAATTGAGGTGTACGTGGATGATGTGATCATAAAATCTAGGCGTCAAGAAGACCATGTTGCTGACCTCGGGAAGTTCTTTCAAAGACTCCGAAGGTACGACATCAAGCTTAATCCGGCCAAATACGCATTCGGAGTTCCATCAGGAAAGCTGCTAGGATTCATCGTCAGCCGACGGGGCATTGAGTTGGACCCATCCAAAATCAAGTCCATTCAGGAGTTACCCCCGCCGAAGAATAAAACAGAGGTAATGAGTCTGTTGGGAAGGTTGAATTACATCAGTAGGTTTATTGCCCAGCTTACGGCAACCTGTGAACCCATATTCCGCCTATTGAAGAAAGACGCTGCGATAGAATGGACGGCAGAATGTCAGGAAGCGTTTGACCGGATCAAAGGGTATCTGTCAAATCCACCCGTACTAGTTCCGCCTGAGCCAGGTAGACCCCTGATTCTTTATCTGACAGTCTTGGAGAATTCGTTTGGCTGCGTACTGGGGCAGCATGATCTTACCGGCAGGAAGGAACGGGCCATTTACTACCTCAGTAAGAAGTTTACAGTCCACGAGGTCAAGTACACTCATCTGGAAAAGACATGTTGCGCCCTAACTTGGGTAGCCCAAAAGCTGAAACACTACTTGTCTTCTTACACCACTTACCTCATTTCGCGTCTGGATCCGTTGAAGTATATTTTCCAGAAACCTATGCCTACAGGGAGGTTAGCAAAATGGCAAATATTACTTACGGAGTTCGACATCATATACGTGACAAGGACGGCTATGAAAGCTCAAGCCCTGGGCCGATCACTTAGCTGAAAATCCCGTTGATGACGAATACGAACCTTTGAGGACGTATTTTCCAGATGAGGAAGTATTGCAGATTGAGGGGTTGGAACTAACCAAGGATCCGGGATGGAAGCTCTTCTTCGATGGAGCGGCAAACGCAAAAGGAGTCGGAGTAGGGGCTGTGCTTATATCTGAAACAGGACATCATTATCCTGTTACTGCTCAACTGCGTTTTCACTGTACCAATAATATGGCCGAGTACGAGGCATGTATCTTGGGGTTGCGATTAGCGGTGGACATGGATGTACAGGACGTCTTGGTCTTGGGGGACTCGGACCTTCTGGTACATCAGATTCAGGGAGAATGGGAAACCAGAGATCTAAAGCTTATCCCATATCGTCAGTGTTTGCATGATTTGACCAAACGCTTTCGATCGGTAGAATTCAGGCACATCCCGAGGATGCATAATGAGGTTGCCGACGCTCTAGCTACTTTAGCGTCGATGCTACATCACCCGGACAAGGTTCGTGTCGATCCATTACATATCCAGATCCGGAACCAACATGCTTATTGTAATGTGATAGAAGAAGAGGTGGATGGTGAGCCGTGGTTTTATGATGTCAAGGAATACCTCAGGTTAGGAGTATACCCAGAGCAAGCAACTGGAGATCAAAAGCGAGCTATTCGGCGGTTGGCGAACGGATTTTTCCTTAGTGGAGGGGTGCTGTACAAAAGAACCCCGGATTTGGGATTGTTGAGATGTATAGATGCAAGTCAAGCCACAACAGTTATGACGGATATACACTCGGGAGTTTGCGGACCACACATGAGCGGATACGTATTGGCAAGGAAGATCCTTCGAGCAGGATATTATTGGCTCACTATGGAGCGGGATTGTATAAGTTTCGTGCGAAGATGCCATCAGTGTCAGATACACGGAGATTTGATTCATTCTCCGCCGACCGAATTGCATACAATGTCCGCACCATGGCCGTTTGTCGCATGGGGTATGGATGTTATTGGACCTATTGAGCCTGCCGCTTCCAACGGTCATAGGTTCATTCTGGTAACGATTGATTATTTTACCAAGTGGGTGGAGGCCAAAACATTCAAATCAATGACCAAGAAGGCGGTAGTGGACTTCGTACACTCCCACATCATTTGTAGGTTTGGAATTCCAAAGATGATCATTACAGATAACGGTGCAAATCTTAACAGTGGATTGATGAAAGAGGTATGTCAACAGTTCAAGATTACACACCGAAATTCCACACCATATCGCCCAAAAGCAAATGGTGCGGTCGAGGCAGCAAACAAGAACATAAAGAAGATATTGAGGAAAATGGTAGAAGGATCTAGGCAATGGCATGAAAAGTTACCATTTGCGTTGTTGGGTTATCGCACTACCGTCCGGACTTCGGTAGGTGCAACTCCTTACTTGTTGGTATACGGGACTGAAGCAGTAATACCCGCAGAAGTTGAGATTCCATCCCTCCGAATTGTCGCTGAAGCTGAGATTGATGACGACGAGTGGGTCAAAACCCGATTAGAGCAATTGAGCTTGATCGATGAAAAGAGATTGACAGCGGTATGTCACGGCCAATTGTATCAAAAGAGAATGGCGAGAGCATATAACAAGAAGGTACGTCCCAGGAAATTTGAAGTGGGACAGCATGTGCTGAAGAGAGTTCTACCCCATCAGGCCGAAGCGAAAGGCAAGTTCGCTCCAAATTGGCAGGGACCTTTTGTGGTGACTAGAGTATTATCCAACGGCGCTCTATGTCTGACTGATGTCGAGGGAAGATGCACCGATATGGCTATCAATTCTGATGCGGTTAAGAGATATTATGTGTAATTCTTTAATGCATTTGTCAACGTTTGGTTTCGTTTGTGTGTATTTGGCATTTTTCGGAGAATGAAATGACAGAGGCAATTTTTCTACGCTACCCAAACACTTTAACCTTTGTTTCCCCATTTGAGCCTTAATCATTCTTTCGTATACCCTCTTTCGGAATCGTCAAGGAAGATGTGTAACAGAATAGAAAAGAAACAAAGAAGTAATACAAGAAAGAGTGAACTACGTTCGACCTGATTCCTCAAGAAGGATACGTAGGCGCCACACGGCTCGGTCATAATAAAATAAAAATCAAAA
Source organism: Nicotiana noctiflora (assembly GCA_032618575.1). NCBI lineage: Eukaryota > Viridiplantae > Streptophyta > Magnoliopsida > Solanales > Solanaceae > Nicotiana > Nicotiana noctiflora. The sequence continues at coordinate 73,536 of JASVEL010008910.1, read as the reverse complement.
ATCCCCCAAGCAACAAAACTGGGGCAGAAGTCATTGTTTCGTTTGAAAGATAGTGTGGATTCCGAAAGTTGTAATAAGCTAACCGTTGAGGCTAAACCCCTTTCTTCGGCCTCACGCGCAGAAACCATATCAAGAACCAGAAAGACCTCTCGATCAGTATTTGAGAAGTGCCAAGGCATGTGAATGAAAGCCAAGAGCGACATCCCGACCCTCGATTGAATTCAGGATGCACAAGCCGAAAGGGGATGACGCTCTAGAGGGAATCTCAGGGGTGATACCCCACCGCAAGGAAAGAAAGCATAAATGAGAGAGTCTTAACGGTGAAAACCCTCGCGGGCACCTTAAGGCGAAGGAAGTTGAGAGAAGTAAAATGAGAGAGTCTTACGGTGAAAACCTTTACGGGCACCTTAAGGCGACGGGAGATAGAGAGAAATGAGAGAATCTCATTAGTGAACACCCTTTGAAGGGCACTGTGAGGTGACAGGATGAGATGGGTACAAGATGTCGGCATGAGACAAGGTTGGGACACCCGTTTACCTCTAGCAGGACGCGGTATCGGAAAGTGATTGACATGAATAGACTGGGTAGTTTAATCTCAAAGGCGCGGCATAACATTGGATCAGGCGCACATTCAGATAAGTTTTCCTATTTTTAGTTCAGAAAAGGTTTTCTCTTCTTTTGTCATTTGCGGTCAGTATTCTTTTCTTTTCTTTCATTGTTCGAAAAGTGATTTTTCAAAGCTTACTACCAAGTCTCCCAAAGCGGTATATTGAAAGTGAATAGGCATGGAACGAGGCAATAAGACAGAAGTCGTTACGATAGTAAAATTGGGATGACAGGCTGAGTGGAAGGTTCGCAAGAGTTATGGAGTATGATGGACACATGTGGCATGTCCGAAAGATGATTTCACGCAACAGGTCACCGGCTAAAAGAGTCGGATCAAACCAAAGATTGGAATAAAAGGAAAGATGAGAGGTCGTTCGTGGAAAGAGTATCGTCCCCAGCAAGCATCAACGTCGCCCGCAAAGTTCGAGAGGGGCCAAGCAACTGAAAGAGAAAAGAAAATGGCCCCAACAAGAGTGGCACGACCACTCACCGCATTTTGAAACTAACAATTTTTCTTTGATTTAAAAGCAGGAAAAGAGGGTTCGTTGGCGGAAAAGCATACCGTCCAGAAGTTTATCAAACTGGGGCAGAAAATTTTCTCCTGTTGCGAAAATTTTCTTGAAAGCAAGGACCCGGGGGATAAGGGTAGAAAGCAACACAAGATGGGTTGATCTTTGAGCCTGGTATCATCCCCCAGCAGTATTACATCCTATAATTTGATCAAAGAAACAAAAGCGTGAGTCCCAAAAGAGGCGGGGGAAGAAGGAAGAGAATGAGGGGTGAAGGAAACAAAGAATACTTCCTCAGCAGCATCACCCCCCAGCAGGCGAGTAAACAGTTCCAAAAATATCCCCAGCAGCCAGAAGAAAAGTAATACGACCGGGGAAAGCAATTCCAAGACAGGATAATTCAGAAGAGAAGGTGGTCCGAGAGGTAATGCAGGAACAAGGATAGGGTACAAGAGGCAAAGGAAGGTAATCAAGATAGGATGAAATCGGTGAGTAGTAGTTGAAGTCAGGGAGCCCGCCTGGAGAATGGAGTGGCGATTTAATTTTGAAGTAGTAGGTGAAGTCGGGGAGCCCGCCTGGAGAATGGAGTGGCGATTTAGTTTTGAAGTTGTAGTTGAAGTCGGGGAGCCCGCCTGGAGAATGGAGTGGCGATTTTATTTTGAAGTAGTAGTTGAAGTCAGGGAGCCCGCCCGGAGAATGGAGTGGCGATTTAGTTTTGAAGTTGTAGTTGAAGTCGGGGAGCCCGCCCGGAGAATGGAGTGGCGATTTAACTTTGAAGTAGTAGTTGAAGTCGGGAGCCCGCCCGGAGAATGGAGTGGCGATTTAACTTTGAAGTTGCAGTTGAAGTCAGGGGAGCCCGCCCGGAGAATGGAGTGGCGATTTTATTTTGAAGTAGTAGTTGAAGTCAGGGAAGCCCGCCCGGAGAATGGAGTGGCGATTTAATTTTGAAGTAGTAGTTGAAGTCGGGAAGCCCGCCCGGAGAATGGAGTGGCGATTTAATTTTGAAGTTAGTTGAAGTCAGGGAGCCGCCTGGAGAATGGAGTGGCGATTTAATTTTGAAGTAGTAGTTGAAGTCGGGAAGCCCGCCCGGAGAATGGAGTGGCGATTTAATTTTGAAGTAGTAGTTGAAGTCGGGGAGCCCGCCCGGAGAATGGAGTGGCGATTTAATTTTGAAGTTGTAGTTGAAGTCGGGAAGCCCGCCTAGAGAATGGAGTGGCGATTTAATTTTTGAAGTAGTAGTTGAAGTCAGGGGAGCCCGCCCGGAGAATGGAGTGGCGATTTAATTTTGAAGTAGTAGTTGAAGTCGGGGAGCCCGCCTGGAGAATGGAGTGGCGATCTGTTTTAATTTGGTAGAAGAAAGCGGTAGAATGTAACAGAAATCTCCGGCATGAATCCAAGTTCATAAGAAGAGAAGAAGCATCGGAAGGAACGCCAAGTCAGACAAGATGGCAAGGAGCGCGACAAGATCAAGTTAAAAAGGATAGATAAGAACTTGTAGTACTGTAACTTAGTCTAGCTTCTTGTTTTTCGTTGCTTAGTGCGGTGTAACAAGGAAATCAGCTGAACAGTGGTAACAGCAGTAACAGCGGCAACAGCAGTAACAGCGAGATCGCAACAGTCATGGTAGTCCCAGCTACCAGAACTTCCCGAACTACATTGACCTGATTCCCTTTTAGCCAGGGATATGTAGGAGACCTTTGAAGCAAGGTTCGGTCAAAACTTTTCCAAAATGCTTCATACGGAGTACTCGAATGGGCAAAATCGCTTATATCCGCTCACTTATCTTTGCACGAAAACTCTGCGTGTTTACGCGCAAAGAGGGGTAGTGAGCACGTGATTTTTGCCTTACCTGAGAAGTACTCCCAGAAAAACTCAAAATAAAAATAGTTTCGTGTTAGGTAGGATTTTTGTGATTTTGTGTTATTTTATCTTAAATTTACATTTTTTTGTGTGCATGTTTATTAATAAAATACAAAAAAAAATATACATTAGGTTTTGCATTTTTATGTGGTTTACATTTAAGTGATATGTAATTGTGTGGGATAGTTGTATGCATATATATATATATATGTATATATACATGTACATATATATATGTGTAGTAATGAGATCAAATTTGGGCCATAGTTTAGTCCAGAAAAACCAGGCCCAAAGCGAATCCCAGTCCGCCCAACCCAATACTCACCCCCAGCATCTATCATTGTGGCATTCGATCTGGACCGTTGGATTTTATCATCCAACGGCCCAGATTAATCCTTTAATTCCAAACATACCCGGTCCAAGACTCACCCAAACGACATCGTTTCATTAAGTGGGTGGATCCAAGCCGTCGATCTAAATTGATCCAACGGCCTAGATCCAATCCCATGCGTGGTATATATTCCTGATCCCTTACCCCGCCCCCCTTTCAGACCCCCCCCCCCCCGCTTCGTCCCTCAGAAGCTCTCAAAGCCCAGCGTAACGCCGCCCTCCTCCGCCGTACTCCGCCTGCCGGAAATCGCCTCACGGCGGTTCCGGTAGGCCAATCACCACCAAACCAATGCCAAAACCTTCCCCTCACCTCCCCCATCACGGATCCGGCCTTCGCTAACCTCGAATCACCACCCAACGGCTCGAATCTTCATTCAAAGATTCGAGTCAAAATCCAAACTACGCCAAACTTCACCAAATTCACACCACAGTCTCCTCACACCTCCCCCACACTCCCATTGACATTGGTGTGGTTCGAATCTAATCAGAAATGCAAAAGCCCCAAATCCGAGCCCAAGAACCCTAGAAATCTAATTAGAGACTCGGGGTCCAAAATCAAGACGAATTGGGGTCTAATAGACCTTAGTGGAGATGTTTTCATTTTGAAAACATTTCGATTAAGTTCCGTTAGACTCCAAAATCCAAATGTGAGCCAAATCCGAGATTGGTCCGGGGCGTTCGAGCTTTGAGTTCGTCTTATATGGTATTTCTATTTTTCTGTCTTCATACTCAATGTGTTAATCACGTGAATTGCTTGGCCTTCGTTTCCTCTTTTAATTTTCTGCTTTGATGCTTCATCTCCAAAGACCTTTATTTGGTCAATTTGTGGTTTCTGATTTGTTTAACCAAATAAGCTAGTTATAGAAGACGAACTCGCGTCGATTAGCGTCGTCGAATAGTTAACTTCGCATATGTCCGGCATTGGCCGAGATTCGTTGAAGTCATTGTTTTAACAGTTTAAATTGGTTGTCATTGCTATGTGTTGTAATTGATTAGAGGTCGTCTTCTAATTGCATAGTTTGAATTATTTGAATTACCATACAATAATCAGCATCCCTGGATTGAGTAGGACTGTTTGATTGATCTGAAGATGAAGTTATGATTCAAATTAGCTAACTAGGGAATCGGGGTTCAACACTTAGAGTATTTGGTGCCCTGCACATGAGGCTAGTCAGTGGAATCCACTGTCACAGCAGAGCAGCCCACCAGTGCCCTGCACTTACCAATTTTTAATTATGAAAACCCCATACTTAGACATGGTTTAGTGGGTTGGACAGAAGGAGGATGGGCAAGGGGTTGTTCTGCAGAATCTGGGTGTCCTAGGTGTTGTTTTTGGTTATAAATAGATAGGCATTAATACCTAAAAGGGGGGATATTCATACAGACATTAGAGAATACCTGGAGAGCAAAAACATAGACAGTGAGACTGAAGTACCTGGAGAGCAAAAAACAGTCGTAGCTAGAGAGAAAAACCTGAGGGAAAGTAGACAGCAAGGATACATTTTTGATACATACATACAAAGATACAGAGAGAACAAAAGGGAAAGAGAGGTGACTGTTTCATTGGGTTTTTCCTTTGGTTACTGTTTCGTGGTTTTGATTCAGAGGCTGAGTGTGTGGTCATTTGGTTGCCTGTTGTCTTGTGTTGGTGGTGCTGTGCCATTGCTTTAGCTGGTTCAGTAGTTGAGTGTTGTGATAGCTTGAGTATTTGCTGCTGGTTCACTTGATTGCTGCCACTGTTAGTGTTTGCTATTGGTTTAGTTGAGGGCTGCCATTAGTTGTTGTTGCTGTGGTGTTCATTTGGTGCTGTTTGGTCAGTAGTGTTGTTGCTCTTGGTCGTTTGTGTTGCTGGCTGGTATGTTGTGTTGCTGCCTGGGTTGATTTGGTGTTGTTGTTCCATTGTTGGTTGCTGGCTGGTCTATAGTATTGCTGCCTGGGTTGGTTGTTGCTGTTGTTTCATTATTTTTGTTGGTTGTTGGTCTATTTGATTGCTGGTCTATTGGTTACTGGTTTACTGTTGCTGTTACTGTTCCTGTTACTGTTGCTGCATTGCCATTGCTCACTCTTCCTTGTTCTTCCGCATTCCAGGTACACACCTCTGTTATTGTAGTTCCTTGGTTCGAAAAGAATGAAGTTTGAAGCTTATGCATAAAGCCTATTGAAACATGTAGTCGTCTAAAGTTCTTATGTTTAATTACATTCCGTTATTCTTCAATTAAGCTTGTATTGCTAGTCTTGGTTATGGAAAAGTGTAGCTAGGCCAAAGATACATCGTCGTTAGATAAGCACGTAAACCTGAATTAGTCTGTTGTATCTCTATTCAATCTTCTCTGCTCGTGTGTGTAATCTCCAAATCTGTTAACGTTAGACCTTATGCTAAAAGCAAGATTAGCTAGGGAGTTGTTACTCAACGGAATGACGTAATTAGATTAAAAAGAGTCGGGGGCGCATTTCATGTGACCCGACCCCAATTTTGGGCAAGAGTAAACAAAGCATGTCAGGAACCACGGGCGCATTTCATGTGGTGTGGTTCGTAGCAAGTTTAAAATAATTTGGAATCAACTCTTAGGTAAAATACGGTGGGATGTAGTTCGCTTTAGGTTTGAATCAAAGGTGCGCCTCACCCAATAGTTACACTAATCACACAGCCTTCATAAATGTACATATAAAATACTTAGATTTTGAGATGCGTCGTTTCTTAACGAATATCACGCCCTTCGCAACAGTGTAAATAAGTAGTCGATCCGGGCGCATATTTTAGTTCTATCTTCTTAAATACGGGTGTGCATTTCATGTGACCCGAATCCAAACCCCGAAATGTTGAATAAGAATATGTCGAGGATCCGGGTGCATTTCATGTGACGTGATTCGAAAGCATATTTTTAAGCAACTTTCTCTTTCGTAAATCATAACCAATAATAAAAGCGGTAAAGGGGATATTAACTTGCACTAAGTACATAATTGTAAAAAGCAGATAGATAAGCCAAACACGACAGTTGAGCGACCGTGCTAGAACCACGGAATTCGGGAATGCCTAATACCTTCTCCCGGGTTAATAAAATTCCTTATCCGGATTTCTGGTTCGCGGACCGTTAAATAGAGTCATTCTTTTCCTCGATTCGGGATTTAACCGGTGACTTGGGACACCATCAATCTCCCAAGTGGCGACTCTGAAATAATTAAAATAAATCCCATCTCGATTGTCCTTTAATTGGAAAAACTCTTTGCACCCTTGCGGGTGCGTAAAAAGAGGTGTGACAACTACAATTTTATTGTACTATTGTTCATTCCATCTTCAAATTCACCAGAATATGTACAGGGAAATGTTGATGAAGAACCATTAGTTGATAAAATATCTGTTGAACAACAAGCAGGTAATGTAATCTCTAAGTTTCTACGAATGATCCATATATTGTTAATAACTACATATCACAATACTTATCTACAGAAGGTGTAATTATCACAGGGGTTGTGCCACCAGTGGTTGATCAACCAACAATCAAGCAAGGATCATATGTTGAAAATAGCAATCCACAGTCCCCAATACATGGTGTAACATTGACTGAAGTTGCCCAGGAAGACATTCATAAAAAAGACGAAACTGAAGTTGTGCATGAATGCATTGAAAACAAAGCTGTGACATTGGATGATTTTGAGCTTCCAGACAACTTATCACAGTTGGTTATTTTTTAGGACCCACTACCAGATGAAGTAACCCCTCTTCATCCTGTAAGAACAAGGATGTCGGGAAAACATGCACGATCACTATTCACACCCTTGTACAGTACTGAAGGAAGCACATCTGTTGTGCCCAATATTTTACCTGAAGCACCCTTTCACAAGGCACCCTTTCACAAGTGTCATAGGTGAAGATGTAGATCCTGATTTGATAGATAGGTTCACAACCTGGTTATACACTCGCAATGACAAAGGAAATAGGAGGTATTGTTGCTTTAATTTATACTGTCCATTTACCCTTTTTACAATTCAAAGGTTTAATTACTTTTGTATTTTTTTATTTGATTCACTCTTTTGTTATTACAGGAGGAAAGATTTCTATTCAAAGAAGGATAATCAAATAAATCCTGAGTTGGATTTTGGTTGTGAAAAGATTGATAAGAAGGACTGGTTCTATCACCTAGCTCACCCCGGACAAGTAATCAATAGCACTGTAAGTATATAGCGTTTTATCTTCAATATCTGTTTTGTCTTCAAATGTGTTGTGCACTTGTAGTTTGAAAGTTTTTATGATGTTTCAGTGTAGTTATATTGTAGATATTATATATATGTTATTACATTTAGTCTCCATATGTAATATTTGGTTTTTTTGGACCTTATACAGTAAGTGTGAAAATGTAGTTAATATGTAGTCTTTTTGTAGTTGTTATGGGTGAATTGTAGATCTTGTATGTGATCACTACTCTTCATGATAACTACCATTAATTTGCATTTGTTGAGGCCTTTGGTGCAACTGTTATATATTTGTTGTTATTGTGGAGTAAAAGTGAAGCAACATGCTAGATTTTTTTCAGAAACTCTAATATGTAGTTAGTATGTAGTTGTTTTGTAGATATATGTTGTTATACTGTCATTTACTGTATATTTCACTTTTAATTTGGTAGCACATTGATGTTATTATGTACTATCTGAGAAAAAGGGAAAATATAGACCTAACATCAAGACAAGGTTTATAACAACCGATTGCTTGTTCAAGACAAAGATTGAAGCAATCTATGAGAAGTTCACTAGTTCTCCGCCGGATGTAAGGAATTTTGTGATTAAAGCTGAGGATGATATTGGAGAATATATTCTGGGCTACAGGATTCTTGCAAATGTTCCATGGGATGTTGTTGACTATGTGCTCATGCATGTTAACATTGTTGATAACTTTCATTGGTTGTTGCTAGTTTTTGACATAAAGGATATGCAGCTTTATGTTTATGATTCATTGGTAAGAGCAAACCGTAATAAATCAGTTCAGATATTGGTTGACAAATTTGCAAGAATTATTCCTCTTTATTTGTCATGCACTGGTTTCTATGGTAAACACAAAGACATTGACTTCAAGACTTCAAAGTCATACATTGAGAAAGTAGTTACGGACCCTCTCGACATTCCATGGCTGGTTGTTGAGATTCCACAACAGAAAGAAGGCTCACTGTAAAAAACCTAATCTCTATTTCTATATGTTTTATCCTCATTTTTTTAATAGTTTGTTATATAATGAGAAATTTTCATCTTATGCAGGGATTGCGGTATATATGTGGCTGCTTTTGCGGAATATGTTAGCTGTGGTGATTTGAACATCCCAAAGGAAGATTTGAGTGATATTGTCCCACATCGTACACGCTATGAAGCTCTACTGTGGGACTACACCACAAAAAAGCTAGAAGATGGCTCAATTAGTGAGAGTAAGGTTACTGGCAGGCTTGCCAGAAGGAAGGGTGCACCGACAAAAAATGAGAGGACTAAAGTTCAACGAAAGAAGAAATGAATTCTGTTATTCCTAGTTGTGTTTGTGTAATTTGGTAGTTGTATTGGAAAATAATGTAGGAATTAAGTCGTTTAGTTTTTGTACAAAAATTATTTTTGATAACAGATGTTATACTCGCGTACTCGAGTTCTATAATACCTTCAGGTGCCATTAAACATATTTATATAAATATCAGTTGTTACAAATCATAAAGATGAATTAAATACAGGTATCCTAACATCCATGTTCATAAAAATTATCAATTTAACTACATTTGAACTACATTCCAACTACAAATTGCAAGTAACTATTGTAGATGACTACATATACACCACACCTAAAATATATACATTTTAAACACAATATGGAAATAGTTGACTTTGAGTATTTTTATTTATTTAAGTCATATGTTTTGTAAGAAGTTTTACTGTTATATAAAAAATGACAAAAATTCACGCTTGAATGCATAAAAACAACATGTAAATATACAGCTACACAAATTGATGTTTCTAGTTAAATTTTATCTTCAAATCCAATACAGTTTATCAGTCAGATCTTAAAATTCTTATTTACACTAACATTTAAATTGAATAACTATTCTGACTACATAAATATTCATTTTTCTTGGCGCATTCTTGCAAGTTCTTTTGTTATGCCTTCAACTCCACAATTGCCGCATGACACCTTGTACTTCTTTGACTTTATTTCATCAAATGTTTTATATCTTTCCTTCAGAAGTCTCCCTAGCTGCCTTTTATCTCCCACTGGTGGCTTTACTACCTCATCCAAAATATATTGGAGAACATCCCATTTGGCTTCCCCAGGAAGAGGGTTTACTGGCATTTCATAGTTAAGAAGAAGGCTTTCCCTTGTGTAATACGGAGAGTAATAGTTTTCAGGTGTTTCATTCCTATGCCTTAATGCTGCTAGAGCATGCGCATATGGAAGTTCGTTAAGTTGGAATTGTCCACAGCTACATTTCTTGTTTTGTAGACATACAATGTACCGCTTCGCACCATCTAACACAGTATGTATATAATATGTTGAAGCTCTCACCTACAATTTAAAAATAAACAGAAATAAGATACATAAAAAATTTAACTGGATTATCGACGTTTTATCTATAAATTATCTACAAGTAACTATAATTACCTACAATGTGACTACATTTTAACTGCAATCTGAAACACTCCATTTATTACTATTTTTTTCTCCTGCATCAATGAAGAATATCTTACACGTAGTTTATGAGATAACGTGTTGTTATCATCCAACTCTTTGTGGAATTTTTGACCAAGGAATGTGAAAATAGTCTTTGCCTTCAACAACTTTTCTTTTGTCCAACGTTAAATAAGAGTTCTCGTATACTCAAATAGGTCATATATTGGCAGCTCTTTTGCCTCTTTCGTTACAGCATTCAACGACTCGGCAATGTTTGACGTCATAGTAAAAGTTCTATTCACCGTTACATGTACTCTTGACCATCTATGATAGCCAATATCATATAGGTAGGACTTTACACGCGGGTCTACCTCTTCAATCTTCGTCATACTTTCATTGAATTCATCCAGAGTGTATGACCGGGCTATAGCAAAGTACAATTCATGTAATTGTAGATGTCCCCTTTTGAATTTTGATCTTATATTTGTCCATATATGCCACATGCAAGAGTAGTGTGCCATCCCCGAATAGACAACTCATGTTGCCTTTAATATACTCTCATGCCTATCTGAAACAACGCACATTGAAGGTCTTTCTTCATATGCCTCCTTGAATTTCTCAAAGAACCACTTCCACGACGCGTCGTTTTCAGAATCAACCACAGCATATGCCAAGGGCATAGTGCCTACATTTTGTATACATAGAATAATATTAAATAACAACTACACTTGGATATTGAGGTTAAAGACAATTAACTTTATTTATTTATCTAACTACAAAACAACTACAACTAAACTACAATTTAACTACAATATATAAATTGTCCACGATGTATGTATAAATTATTGCTTTTATTTACCTGCTGCATCCATTTTGTTTGCTGTTAGCATAATCCCCCTGTATGCTGACTTTAAAAATGTTCCATCAACCACAACAACCGGCCTACAATATTTCCAACCATTGATTGATGTAGAAAGAGCAACAAAAGCGTATAAGAAGCAATCATCTGATGCCTTCTTCAGTTTAACAACAGAACCAGGATAATTCTTCTCAAGAATATAAAAATATTTTGGTAATTTGTTGTAGGAGTCACACGGATTCCCTCTCAAAAAATATAATATTTTTTTCCTTTGCTCTCCATGCTTGGATGTAGCTTAAGTTCAGTCCATGTTCAGATAACAGGTCAGTTTGTATGTCCTTTGGTGTGTACACAGTCTTAGGATCACAATACTTTAGAACAACCATGCTACCAACTACCGCTGCAATACGTTTGCGTTGTATGAATATTTCATCCATTATGCAACATGTGTGTTATCGACTGAAACTTCTTATCTTGAACATTGCCGAATCATTAATTGACGTTGCCTTGAAATGCCATTTGCAGCTTTCAGCTACACATATAAGCCAATAGCTACAAAATAAAACGTAATTACACTACAATTAACTACAAATAGAACACATAACGGATAACTACAAATATAATACAACAAGCCAGTAGCTATACAAATTTAGTTTACACTACAATTAACTACAAATAGAATACAAGATAAATACATACCTTTTATGACTAGATCTTTTTACTCCGAACTGGAACTTGTGCTGCACTGAATAATTCCTCATTGCAGCAGCTATTGTTTGCTTGTCCTGATACACTTGTCCTTCTTCAATACATAATTGCTTAGATTCAGTTATTATTTCACTTTGATATTCCTCTATTGTTGGTGATGACGGAATCTCTAGTAACCTTAGTGATCCAGAAGAACCTAAAGAATATAAATTAAAAAATGTAGTAACTATGCAGGTAAATATGAAAGCGACAATGCTTTATATGAATATTGTAGTTAAACTGTAGTGAAATGTAGTTGAATTGTAGTTAGTAAAGAAAACCATAACACTCTGCAATTTTGGATCAAACATACCTGTACTGGTGCTTTCATTGGTGATTGCTAATTCCATATTGAAACCTCTAACACTTATACATAACGGATACGAACCTAAGTTCCTATTATCCTTTTTCGTTTCTATATACACACAAACCCCCATTCATTCCTAATTTCCATTGGAGGACAATTCTCATCCACATTGTATTTGATTTCTACGATTTTCTTTTATGTATCAATCGATAATTGTTTTGCAATTGTAGAAACGAGATTTGCGTAGCTTGAATTATCATCTACCACAATGGCGTCAACTTCAAAATATCTGTATCTTCTATATTTATCCCAATTACCATTCTACTTCAGCATAATTATGATTTTTGCCATGATTTTGTGTAGTTAACAGAAAAAAATTTTAATAACTGATATAGATGGGAGACTCAATGTCGACGAAGAACAGTATACAAAAATATTGAATTTCTACAATTTGATGTTTGGGCTTTTGTGAATAGGAGTGAGAACAAAGATCTCGTTCAGTTGAAGAAGGAGAGATTTACGCAGCTACAGATTTTTTTCCTTTTTAGAATTTTGAATTAAATGCAAAGATTCTGCCATCAGATTTGTAGCCTACAAATGCGCGCATTTTTTTTGGGCAGAATCTCTTTAAATTTGATTTGGTATATAAATTATAAAAATAATGTAAACAAGTCGGGTAATTTACAAATTTTAAATATTTTTAATAATAATATTTGCTATAGGGTATAGATATGGAAAAATCTCTTGTTTTGTCCGATAACGTGGGCTAGGCAGTAATATTGGGCCTTATAGTTGTACACATGAAATTTTATCCTGTTAAGTCGAGTTCAGCCCACAGAATCCGAACCGCACAGAACTCCTTTGTCTCATCCTGGCCGTTGATTATTCTTTATAAATGATTTAACCCTTCCAGCTACTAGGGTTTTTATCTTCTGTCAGAGCAAGTGATTCCGGCACACTCACAGATCTGTCCGCCGTTGCCGAACACTCAGAGGTACTCTTCTCTCTCTTCCGTTGCCTCTTCAGTATTCACTTCCCCTCAAATCTGCGCCAAAATTCCATTTTTTAAAGCAATTTATTTATTATCTGTCTTACTAGTAAGAAAATATGCGTAAAACTGAATTATAATTCATGAGAATTGACAAAAATAGACGTTTTCTGCTGCATTTTACCTATTTGATTAGAAATGCATGAACTAGTTCAAGTTTGTTATCTTAATCTTTCTGAATTACTGCTCCATATAATATCAACAAAGAAAAAAATGACGAATGCTCATACTTCTGAACAATAGTTAATTAAGCTGGTAATTAGCTGTATATATCAATGCCTGTTTGATTGAAAGTCGTTCCTATATTGTATCATCAGGATAGAGCCTAAGAATTTCAGGAGAAAATTTTTAACACTTTTTTGAATTTTTATTTCCTAGTCGATAAGTTTCTTATTTATAGCGGTTTTAGGTTTATAGCTGAATCAGTTGATTGTTTAGATCTGTGAAGATGTACACGTCAAGGCAAAAGATTCACAAAGACAAAGATGCTGAACCTTCTGAATTTGAGGAGTCCGTTGCACAGGTTCTGTGTTGTTCTTAGTTGACTGTTCTGGTTATTGTTTAGTTTCAATCCGTCCTTTGATAATTTTGTGTTTGTGGAATGAGGATTTCAAATTTGCTGTTAATCAGGCTTTGTTTGACTTGGAAAACACCAACCAAGAGCTGAAAAGTGAATTGAAGGATCTATACATCAATTCAGCAGCGTAAGAGTGGTGTTAACAGATTATTTGTTAGTAAATATGTATTGGATTGTTCTGTGATAATTAATTTATTTGGCTGCTGCTGCAGTCAAATTGATGTGTCTGGAAGTAGGAAAGCTGTTGTTATTCATGTGCCATACAGACTGCGAAAAGCTTTCCGCAAGGTCCATGTTCGTCTTGTTAGGGAGCTGGAGAAGAAATTCAGTGGAAAGGTAACCATTAACAATTTTCTTCCTGCTGCCACTGGCTTTGTGTATGTTTTCGAGTTTGTACCTGGAAAGCTATTCATTAGAATTGTGCCACATTTTGTTATTGTATTTAAGATTATTGACAATATGGTAATGCAATTAAAACATATGCGTAATTCTCAGTGATGAATCGCCTTATCAAAAAGATCCACTGATGAGTTTTAAAAGATAGCATACTTTGCACATTGGATTCCACCAATATATCTCTTGTGTGATTGGGCAAAAGATTATACTCCACTCTTATTTATTTGTTCTCTTTGCACGATTCTCACCCTAATGCCACTCTGAAGAATGGATATCCTTTTAGGTATTAATTGTTGTACTCCAATCTTTGGGTTCATGCACTGATGATTCAAAGAATGTTTTTGCATCCATCTGTTTCTTGTGGCGAACTCTGTAGTAATTATATAGTGTTGGTATTTTGTGTACATTTTAGGTTAACAACGAATTAACTGATGTAACTTAATTCTGAAATGATGCTCCTGCGTGATTTATTTAATGGATACCAGTTTGCTTGCGATGTCAGACTTGGCTTACATGTTCAGTATTGAGTTTTCCTATATTCTCTTGATATTCAATTTCTAAGAATATACATGCAAGAATCGACCCGCGGAGAATGTGATTTTTTAGCATTTCCTGACATTCACTTTCTTGTAGGATGTAATCTTCATTGCCACCAGGAGGATAGTGAGGCCCCCCAAGAGAGGCTCTGCTGCCCAGAGGCCCCGCAGCAGGACTCTTACTTCTGTTCACGATGCTATATTAGAGGACTTGGTTGTACCAGCTGAGATTGTTGGGAAGCGAACTAGATATCGCATCGATGGATCCAAGATAATGAAGGCAAGACTCTTGAAATTAAATAGTCGTATCATGTTGCTTAACTTTTGTGGGTCTCCAATCCTACTTTGTGAAACTGTTATTACTGGAGAAAACCGGAAGATCCACTTTGCCTATTTGTTTCTTAATTTCATAGACTCCAGGGTTATTTTAATATTAAAGAAAACCATGATTTCAATCTGAAGGGAAGCTTCTGCAACATGTTTTAGTTTTATTTATAGCTGTCAATTTTTCTCAGTTCATCATTGTGCTTGTTTGTGCTGGACAGGTCTTCTTGGACCCCAAGGAGCGCAACAACACCGAGTACAAGCTGGAGACCTTTTCTGCAGTTTACAGGAAGCTTTCAGGCAAAGATGTTGTGTTCGAGTACCCCATCACAGAGGCTTAAAAACAAGATGTGTTCCGAGTACCCTATCATGTCATGGAGGCGTTAAACATACAAAATAGTGGTCTTGATCTCTTTGATGCAGAACTATAATTAGTGGCTACTTTATAAAATTTTGGCATTTAAATTTTGTTTGGAGGGCAGAGGACTGTTAAAACTGTTTTTGAGTTTCTATGGAATTTTGTTGCAATCTGCTAGAAAGATAATCAACTTGTTTTATAAATCTTTTGCCATGCTGTTTCCATAATTTTATGCTGAACCCTGGTGTTATTATCTTTGGAACTCATTGATTTTGCTGCTTGCAATTAATTCTGGTCCTACACAGTATTAGTAAATGTTCTAGACCTTTGTTCACCTACTGAGTTGCTATCTCCTTCTAGGTTTTTCCTTCTCGTAGAAGTCCTCACTGCATGGCAAGGGTGTATGATAAGTTTATTTTGATTTCTATGCTGCAATGAGTTTTAATGGATCGTTTGACGCTTGGACTAAAGTATTTCGGGTTTATAATGGATTAATTTATCCTATTTGGGAGGTGGGATAGATTAATCCTTAAAGGTTGATGAGATTAGGTGGGATGTCTAGGATTATGTTTGGGATTTAAATTTATATTATGTTTGGTTGTTGGTTTAAATTTATATCCAATTAAACACAGTATAAATTTAACCTTACTTCTTATCCCACCTTATACTGTGTACCATATGTCCCCTAACTCTATAGTAATATAAAGTCGTCCTATTATGCAGTTCCTTAATTTAGTTCTCGACCAAGTTAAAATAATTTACTTTAGCATTTTTGTGTCTTTTTGTATAATACATTGTTATCGAGGTCATGAAACAATTATTAGTTAATTATTTATTCTAATTTTCATATACTACAGTTTCATACTTTCATAGAAGTAAAACGTTTTAGTTTACGAGCTAGAAGAAATTTTCCTTATGTTCCAATACGATGACTGATAGGAATTAGGTTATATACTGTACCGAGGCTTTTGTGGAAGCCGATGTTTCAGACGTATTGTTAGAATTTGTTTTGAGGATAAATAGTCCTGCTATTTTACCTATGCTAATGGTGAAATACATAAATGATCCTATTATTAGTTATATACTTTCTTTTCGACGGAGGTACAACCTCGTGAACACTTACGCTGATATGGCAAAGTGTTGAGCGCATGAAACCTTTAAAATCAATTTTTTTCTTTTCTTTTTAAAACTTAATTTTACTTTATAGGGTCCTCACTTACCATCTTTTTTTTGCCCACTTCAATTCAATTCACATATTTTCTTCTTCAAAATTTTCACTTTCAATGAAGGACAAGAACAATTTCCATGGGAG
Source organism: Nicotiana noctiflora (assembly GCA_032618575.1). Taxonomy (NCBI): domain Eukaryota; kingdom Viridiplantae; phylum Streptophyta; class Magnoliopsida; order Solanales; family Solanaceae; genus Nicotiana; species Nicotiana noctiflora. Next base: position 57,073 of record JASVEL010008910.1, on the reverse strand, counting down.
CCCAAATAGCAAGCTAAGATAGGAAAATTGGTACCTCATTTTGTACTTATTTCTCCTTTCAAGCTCAAACTGCCACTACTATCTCTACTGCTGCTGCGGCCACCACCATAAGAATTCCGCCCACCTATGCCCTCCACCACTACATTAGCCGCCTCCACCACATAAAAAAAAGCATAGCAAAACAAATCTACAATCTGTCTTGACCAGCTCCACCAACTGTCGATATTCCGGTATCATCTCCTTCTTCCGGTTCTTCTCCCCATTAATCGCCACCGCTCCTGGCGGTTCTCCTCCCAACTCTCTTAATTCTGGTTCCTTGAATAGAGTTGTCGCCGCTGAATCTGCTGTTGTAGCTGTATTTGTCGCTGCTTTGATGCTTCAAATCTTTGACATTCATAGACTTGACCACTGTTGATTTATTTTTAATATACCCAATTTGTTGTTGAATATTACTACTGGATTCTTTATTTATTTATAGGAGATACTATGATGTATTCATCTTAGCTCGCCTCTATTGTGTATGTAGTTGTTTTGATAATGAGCATTCATATATTCACCAAATAAATTTGGTAATCATATATGGGCATTGACAAGATTAGAGAGCTTTTGCTCGTATGGTATTTGGGTGGTTGGAGCTGTCTTTCAATTCTATTTTTTGGTTATTCCGGGAAGGCTCCATTTTGCCAGACTAGAACTGGCCGGAAGTTTGGACTAATATTATGAGGTAGCTAGGTGGGCGGTGTGGGGAAAGAGGTTAGATGGTTATTTTTGTTTTAGTTATTACAAATTACACGTGTCGTCCTTTAATTGGTTCATTTTAATATGTCATTCACAAGTTTAATTAACGCACATGGTTGGCTGCATTTGAGTGTTTATTTGATCCACTTAATAGCCACTTAGAGTGTTTAATTAATAATTGAGTCAGTTAAAGTGTTTGTTTGATTATTGCGGAAAATATAAAGAGACCGTTTATGTATTTCGCATATACTAATTGCTAAGATGCTTGTGATACTTAGTAATCATTTTCATTTGTTGCTAATTTTACTACGCTATAATTGAAAGAGCTTACAGGACTCCTGTGTGAATGAAATATCAGATATAGTTTCCTAATGTTTATGTTGAACTTCATTTCCCCCTATTATTAAAAGGTTGAAAAGTTCTCTTTGTATAGAATTACTTCTCACAATTTTTCTCTTATTTATCAACTAGTTTGTATCGGTCTTTCTCAGGTGTAGATAGATTAAAGATTACGACTATATTTGTAGTTATATGTATGTATTTGGAACCAAAATGTAATTCTTTTGGACTCAAAGAATCGAAATGTGCGGGAAAAAACTTGGTGATCATTTTATATATAACGCCTTTTTAAAGGGCGCTATACATGTATGGGTCAAAATTAGGTCTAGTTTAACGAACGCGAACAGACGAGCTGAGGCCGAGGTCGAAACCAAACACACACAGTGGCGAGGAGTCGCTTAGAGAGAGAGACCAGTGTCGAGGTCGAGTAGAGAACGAACAATTGTAACTGTTACAGTATTCCTAGGATTATGAATAGAAATATTCCATTGAATATTCCCCCAAATTGTACTTTTTAAGGATATTCTAGGAATATTCCTTATAAATAGGAAAAGGGAGGAAGCAAAAGGGTCTTCTGAATTTTTCTGATAAGAACATCTTGTAAAGGGTTAAACATCTAGAATATACAAAAAGCTTGTCTTGTCTCCTATGTTCGATTCCATTACAAAATATTCCTCTTTTATTCACAAGATCCAAGAACACTTTGTTCAGTTCCACAGTATGTTGTCACACGCTATAGTTAGAAGAAGGAATCATCCATCTCATTCAACATTTGAGTGGCAAATCTATTCTTATTATATTTAATATTATTTGTCACATTTATTGCATGTTTTCATTATCATATTTATTGATAGTCATTAAACACTAACTTGATATTCATTGACTTGAACACGCCCCATACCATTAAAGTTGTTAAATTTCAGATCTCGAATTCATTACTTTTAACTTGGATTCACCCTTTATCTATTTATTGAATTGGTTTAACAAAAATGGCTTAAAACTTTTCGGTCGAACAATACCGTAACAAACATTTGCCCAGTTAAGTATATAGCCCTGTTAAAAGGTTCTATAGGTAAACCTATGCATTGGACGGGAATGTATAGCATCTTAATAAAGGATGCTATACTTATATAAAAAGTCATCCCTTTTTCTTTCCCCACAAAATAGAAACCCCTTCCCCAATTAAAAAACAAAATCAGCGGTCCCCTCTTGTTGACGAAAAATGCTCTACTGGAGCCCACCGATCCCACAAAAAGCATAGATTCTTGGTCCGTCCTAGCTAAGTTATCTCGGAGCTCGTTTCGGCTCAAATCACCAAATATTCAGCTTCAAAAAAACTTTAAATCAAGGTCTTCTATAGTTTTTGTTGAAACTCGTATAAAAATTGCATATTATTAGTTCATAATCACTATTCTTGTCACAACCTAAACCCGACCGTGATGGCGCCCAACACGAAAGCTAGGCAAGCCAGACCAACAACTGTTTCCAAATAGAAAACCAGTCCCAAAAGGACAAACTCAAGAAGAGTATAAGAGTCAATAAATACTCCAATAATAATAGTATGAATAAATACTGAGAAGTGCGAATATCGAAATAACACTCCCAAAAGATCTAGGGTCACGAGTCTAGAGCCTCTAAACAAAGAACTGAATAGTAATAGAATACTAAATAAAATACTCAAGTCTGGAACATATAGTAATAACTGAAATGAAGAGAAAAATCAGGTTCTGCGAACGCCGGCAGCTACCTCATCAACTCGAATAAACTCTGATATAGGCTGGAGTGCTCGTCTAACCCTCCTGTGTACCTGAATCTGCACACAAAGGTGCATGGAGTAGGGGTGAGTACTAAGTACTCAGTGAGTAAAAAGTATATAATAATAGCTGAAAGCAGGAAATCTACAGAATACCACAGAGCAAAGCTAAACTACAATCCGATACCTAGCACGAACTAACAACAACAGCAAATCACAATTAGCATAGATAATTTACAGATAAAAATGCAATGCAATGCACATGACCGCTACGGCGCGTATCCCGATCCGTTTAAAGTCGACGTCGCTCATTGGGGGGTATGTACAGACTCCGGAGGGGCTCCTTCAGCCCAAGCGCAATATTCATATCATCCGCTGCGCTGTGCAGCCCGATCCATCCTTAGTCAACAACATGCATATGAGTCACACAACAGTTCAATTTATTTATTTCCAGGTTCCATTTCATTAACAATAAAAATTACTTTAATTTTATTTAATTTTCCAAGAGCAAGTGACTTAGTATTTTATAATAGTGTTTTCAAGCCAGGACTGAAATCAATGATTTTACAAATCAAACTATCACATAGATATCTATCCCCTAGGGATACTACAGGTCGGCACATGGCCCCAAACATGGCTTATAGCCCACAAATATATTTAACACAGTGTGCGTTTCAACCGCCAATATAATATTGTTCATATTCGGGATGGACCAAGTCTCAATCCCCAGTCATAATCAGTCTCGCACCTGCCATGGGGTGCGGGCCACGCTCTAATAGCGTCATAATGTGCTAAGCCGGGTTTTCAAACCCTCAGACTACCATATACACTAACTACTCACCTCTAACCGGCCGTGGACTTGTCCGCGATGCCTTTTCCCTTCGAATTTGCCGCCTCGTGTGTCGAATCTAGTTAAAACCACAACAATTACATAAATATGGGTCAAAGAAACATAACCCAATCAAAATTACTTAAAAAATGCAATAATACATGAAGTTGGTAAAACCCGAGCCCCGGGTCCACTTCTCGAAAAATTCCGAATTTCATACCAATCGATTCCTCGTCTCGCCACGAGTCCGTGCATATAAAATTTATCAAAATCGGAGTCCGCTTCACCCCTCAAATTCCACTTTTCATCTTCCTAAATTTCCAAGCCCTAACCACCATTAATACCCCTTAAATCCTTAGTTTTGGGGTGCTTAATCTATGTTTTTGCGTCACAATAACATAATTCGAGTTTAGGAACCCTTAACTGATGATTTCCCACTGATTCCCCTTGAAATCGCTCGAAATTTGCCTCTCCCCGAAGTCAAAAGTGTGTTTTTGAAATCTGAAATTTCGATACACTGTTTCATTAAATCACAGCAATTTTCGCTTCGGCGACAACCCAACCACTTCTGCAGTTGTCGCTTCTATGACCAAAGAGCCGCTTCTGCGGTTATTCCCCCTGACGCCTGGACCGCTTCTGCGGTCAAAACCCGCTTCTGCTGGGATCGCTTCTGCGGAATTGACCCCGCTTCTGCGAAAATGCCCAGCCTCGCCTGGGCCACTTCTGCGACCATTGGAGCACATCTACGGAACAGCTTCTGCGGTACTTTTTTCGTAGATGCGAAAGTATCGGAAGCCAAAAACCACAAACCTGTTATAACTTCAAAATTTCCCCGTTTAACCTTCCGAAAACATCCCGAGGCCCCCGGGACCTCAACCAAAAGCAAAAATACATCACGTTACTTCATTAAAACTTGCTCGCAACATAAAAACACCATCATAAACATCAAAATCACTAAATTCTCAAGGATTCAAGCCTAAGTTTCATTAAAACTTCCGAAACTAACATTCGATCTAAAACTCGACCTAAACACCTCCGAATGATCTGAAAATTTGCACGCATATCCAAAATCACCTAACAGAGCTACTGTAACTCTCAAAATTTCATTCCGAGCCCCGGATCGAAATCTCACCTACCATCCGAAGTTCACCAAAATTCAACCTTAGCCAATTCAAGCCTAAATCTACACCGGACCTCTGAATTCGATTCCGATTGCTCTCCTAAGTCATATCATCCCCCAAAACTAGTCGAATCATCAGAAATCCATTCCGAGCTTTCTAACACATTGGTCAATATTCGATTGACTTTTCCAAACTATTCTTCTCATAAGGAGGTTTATTGCCTCATTTCTAACTAGATTCCATCCGATGTACTTATTACTCTCCAAACACATATAAATTAACATGTCAAAGTATAAAATGAAGAAAAAGGGGCGGTAACTCCCGTGACGACGGGTCGGGTTGTTACATTCTCCCAAACTTAAACAAACGCTCGTCCGCGAGCGGGTTGAGAAACATACCTGGAGCCTCAAATAAGTGTGGATATCCGCTCCGCATCTTCTGTTCGGTCTCCCAAGTTGCTTCCTCCATTGGACGACCTCTCCACTGCACTTTCACTAAAGCTATGTCTTTGGATCTCAACTTACGAACCTGTCGACCCAAAATGGCTACTGGCTTCACATCATAGGTCAAGTCCTCATCCAGCTGTATCGTGCTGAAGTCTAACACATGTGATGGATCTCCAACGTACTTCCGGAGCATAGATACATGGAACACCAAGTGAACTTTCGACAAGCTGGGTGGCAAAGCAAGCATGTAGGCCACCTCCCCAACTTTCCTAAGCACCTCAAAAGGCCCAATGAACCTTGGGCTCAACTTTCATTTCTTTCCAAACCTCGTAACGCCCTTCATAGGCGAAACCTTCATCAACACCTTCTCACCCACTGAATAAGACACATCTCGGAACTTTCGGTCCGCATAACTCTTCTAACGTGACTAAGCTATGCGAAGTCTCTCCTGAATCACTTTTACCTTGTCTAAGTCATCCTGGACTAACTCTGTCCCCAATAATTTAGCCTCACCGGGCTCAAACCAACCGACTGGAGACCTACACCGCCTCCCATATAAGGCTTCATGCGGCGCCATCTGAATGTTGGACTGATAACTATTATTATAAGCAAACTCTGCAAGAGGCACGTAATCAGCCCAATGACCTCCAAAATCAATGATTCAAGCACGCAACATGTCCTCCAGTATCTGAATAGTACGCTCGGACTATCCATCCGTCTGCGGGTGAAATGCTGTGCTTAGCTCTACCTGTGAACCCAACTCTCGCTGAATTGTCCTCCAGAACAGTGAAGTAAACTGAGTACCTCTGTCTGATATGATAGAAACTTAAACTCCATACAATCTCACAATCTCACGGATGAATATCTCTGCTAACCGCTCCGAGGAGTATGTAGTACACACATGAATGAAATGAGCTGACTTGGTCAACCTATCCACAATAACCCAAACTGAATCAAACTTCCTCACTGTCCGAGGGAGTCCACTAACAAAGTCCATAGTGATCCTTTCCCACTTCCACTCGGGAATATCCATACACTGCAATACGCCACCGGGCCTCTAATGCTCATACTTGACCTGCTAAAAGTTGAGGCACCGTGCTACATGATTCACAATATCTTTCTTCATATTTCTCCACCAATAGTGCTGCTTCAAGTCCTGATACATATTTGCGGCACCTGGGTGAATAGAATACCGCGAGCTGTGGGCCTTCTCTAATATCAACTCACGAAGGCCATTAACATAGGGCTCGCATAACTGGATCTGCATCCGCAACACACCATCACTATCAATAGTGACGTCTCTGGAATCATCATGCTGAACTCTATCCTTAAGGACAAGCAAGTGCGGATCATCATACTGGCGCTCTCGAATACGGTCATATAAGGAAGACCGAGATACCACACAAGCCATCACCCGACTGGGCTCAGAAATATCCAGCCTTACCATCTGATTAGCTAGAGCCTGAACATCAACTGCAAGGGGCCTCTCCCCAAATGGAATGTACACCAAGCTGCCCATACTAATAGCCTTCCGGCTTAAAGCATCGTCCACTACATAGGCCTTCCCGGGATGATACAAAATGGTAATATCATAGTCTTTGAGCAATTTAAGCCATCTCCACTGCCTCAAGTTGAGATCTTTCTACTTAAACAAATGCTGAAGGCTGCGGTGGTCTGTATATACGTCCCAAGATACACCATACAAGTAATGCCTCCAAATCTTCAAGGCATGAACAATAACAGCTAACTCTAAGTCGTGAACATAGTAGTTCTTCTCATGGGGCTTTAGCTGAGGAGAAGCATATGCAATAACTCTAACCTCCTACATCAATACACAACCGATCCGAACTCTCGAAGCATCGCAATACACCGTATAAGACACTAAAGCTGATGGCAACACAAGTACCAGAGCTGTGGTCAAGGCTGACTTGAGCTTCTGGAAGTTCTTCTCACATTCATCAGACCACACAAATGGAGCATTCTTCTGTATCAACTTAGTCAAAGGTGATGCAATAGACGAAAAACCCTGGACAAACCTGCGGTAATAGCCTGCCAAACCGAGGAAACTCCGGATCTCAGTAGCTGAGGACGGCTTGGGCCAATTTTGCACCGCCTCGACTTTCTGTGGGTCAACCCGAATACCATCGCTGGACACTACATGTCCCAGAAAAGTCACAGTATCAAGCCAGAACTCACACTTAGAGAATTTTGCATAAAGCTTTTCCTCTCTCAACCTCAGCAATACCACCCTTAAGTGCTGAGCGTGCTCCTCCTAGCTACGTGAGTACACATGGATATCATCAATAAATACGATCACAAAAGAATCTAGATACGGCCGAAATACATTGTTCATCAAGTGCATGAATGCGGCTGGGGCATTAGTCAGCCCAAAAGACATCACCAGAAATTCATAGTGCCCATATATCGTTCTGAAAGCTGTCTTTATAATGTCTGAATCCCTAATCTTCAACTGGTGATAACCCGATCGAAGGTCAATCTTAGAAAATGCACATGCTCCCTGAAGCTGATCAAACAAGTCCTCAATACGAGGTAACGAGTACTTATTCTTTACTGTCACCTTGTTCAACTACCTGTAATCAATGCACATTCTCATTGTGCCATCTTTCTTCTTTACGAATAATACCTGTGCACCCCAAGGTGACACACTCGGGCGAATGTACCCCTTATCTAAGAGTTCCTAAAGCCATTGTTTCAACTCTTTTAACTCAGCTGGTGCCATGCGGTAGGGAGGAATAAAAATGGGCTGAGTGTCCGGCACAAAGTCAATAACAAAATTGATATCCCTGTCAGGCGGCATGCCCGACAAGTCTGCTGGAAATAAATCTGTAAAATCCCTCACAACGGGGACCGAATCAAGACTAGGTGTCTCAGCCTCAACATCTCTAATGAAAGCCAAATAAGATAAAAATCCCTTCCCAATCATTCGTTGGGCTTTTAGAAAGGAAATCACCCTGTTAGATACATAATCAGTCACGCCTTGCCACTCGATCCTCGGATTACCTAGAATAGCTAATGTGGCTGTCTTGGCATGACAATCCAGAATCGCATGGTAAGGAGATAACCAATCCGTGCCTAGAATCATGTCGAAATCCACTATGCCCAATAATAATAAATCAACTCGGGTCTCCAGACCCCCAATAGTAACAAGACAAGATCGGTATACATGATCCACAATAACTGTATCACCCACCAGGGTAGACACATGCACGGGAAAGGCAAGAATACCACGGGTCGAACCCAAATGATGTGCAAAATATGAAGAAACATAGGAATAGGTAGATCCGGGATCAAATAAGACAGAAGCATCCCTGTGGCAGACTGAGATAATACATATGATGGCTGTATTTGATACACTGACGTCCCTCCTATATAGAAGAGCATAGAAATAAGCCTGACCTCTGCCAGTACGATCCTTACCCCTAGGGCGACCTTTGGCTACCCGACCAACACTCCTAGCTGACTGTGCTGGTGCTGAAGAAACAAGAGTAGAAGACGAGGGTTGGTCCCCTTGCTGAGACTGCTTACGAAAAACAACTGGGGACACTCCCTCCCGATATGGCCAAACTCACCACACTCAAAGCAATGACCTGAAGCTGGAGAAAGGGACTGTTGAGGACCCCTCGATGCAGATGAACCACGGTCTGATGAAGCTCCACTAGACTCTACACGGCTTGACTGAGGAGATCTGAAGGAACGACCTCTACTGTGCTGAGACTGGCCCCTAGATGGAGCACCACTGTAACTACCTACACCCCGAGGCCTCTTAGCCTCCCTCTCCTCACGCTCTCGACGACGATCTGTATCAATCTGATGAGCCGTATCAACCACCTCCTCAAAAGTAACTACTGTAGCCCTTTCCCTAGTCATCAATATGCGAATAGGATAATTGAGACCATCCATAAATCTCCTGATCCTCTCACGATCTATCGGAATCATCCATATGCCATGCCGAGCTAGCTGTGTAAACCTCAACTCATACCGAGTCACTAACATATCACCCTGCTTCAACCAGTCGAACTGAAGACGCAACTCCTCCCTTTGAGACTAGGGCACATACTTCTCTAGAAATACCATGGAGAACTGCTGCCAAGTGAGGGGCGCTGCCCCAATAGGCCTACGCCTCTCGAAATCCTCCCACCAATGAAATGTTGGTCCTGTGAACTGGAAGGTAGTGAAAGCAACACCGCTAGACTCCGGAATACTCGCAGTATGAAGCATACGCTTGCAATTATCCAGAAAACCCTGGGCATCCTCGCCCTCAACACCGCTGAACACCGGAGGCTGTAGTCTCCCGAACTCTCCAACCGACGTTGCCCGTCGTCAGGCATAGCTGGAACCACATGAGCTGGGGCTGGTGCGACTGGTGCAGCTGGCTGAACTGGCTGAGCTGGAGTTGCCTCAGGTGCCTGTAAATCCTGAACTACCGGCTTGGGTGTGCGAGCAACTGGGGTCTAATTCCCTCCCCTGCATGTGAAGAAGTTGCTACAGTAGAGGCCGCAACCACCTCAGCTAAGCCAGTACACACTGATAGGATCTGTTAAGGTCTCCTGAAGACCCGGTATCTCAATAGACACTGCCGGTGCCTGAACCTGAGCTGCTGGAATGCTTGCAGCTGGAGCCTGATCCTGAACATGGTCCATTGGCGCTAGGATCTGTCCCTGAGTCTGGTCAACTGGTCAGTCAGCAGGTGCTGTCACTGCTGCCCTACCTCTGCCACGACCACGTCCTCTGGGTGCCACTGGTGGTCATTCGCCAGGTCTGTTAGCACGTGTTCTCGCCATCTGTGAGAGAGTAGAATATGGAAAAAAATTTAGTTTCACGATAACAGAAACCGCACGATAGGAATCCAAGAAAGTGAAGTGTTTCCTAAAGATCTGTAGCCTCCCGAGGATAGATACGGACATCTACGTACCGATTTGTGAGAGCCTATTAAACCGGCTCATGACTCGCGAGGTCTAGTAACCTAGGCTCTGATACCAACTTGTCACGACCCAAACCCGATCGTGATGGCGCCCAACACTAAAGCTAGGCGAGCCAGACCAACAACTGTTTCCAAATAGAAAACCCAGTCCCAAAAGGACAAACTCAAGAAGAATATAAGAGTCAATAAATACTCTAATAATAATAGTATGAATAAATACTCAGAAGTGCGAATATCAAAATAACACTCCCAAAAGATCTGGGGTCAGGAGTCTAGAGCTTCTAAACAGAGAACTGAATAGTAATAGAATACTGAATAAAATAATCAAGTCTAGAACATATAGTAATAACTAAAATGAAGAGAGAAGCTAGGTTTTGCGAACGCCGGCAGCTACCTCAGCAACTCGAATAAACTCTGATATAGGCTGGAGTGCTCGTCTAACCCTCCTGTGTACCTGAATCTACATACAAAGGTGCAGGGAGTAGGGATGAGTACTAAGTACTCAGTGAGTAAAAAGTATATAATAATAGCTAAAAGCAGGAAATCCACAGAATACCACAGAGCAAAGCTAAGCTAGAGTCCGATACCTACCACGAACTAACAACAACAGCAAATCAAATTAGCACAGATAATTTACAGATAAAAATGCAATGCAATGCACATGACCGCTACGGCGCGTAGCCCGATCCGTTTAACGTCGATTGCGCTCACTGGAGGTGTGTACACACTCCAGAGGGGCTCCTTCAGCCCAAGCGCAATATTCATATCATCCGTTGTGGCGTGCAACCCGATCTATCCTCAGTCCACAACATGCATATGAGTCACACAACAGTTCAATTTATTTATTTCCAGGTTCCAGTTCATTAATTATAAAAATTACTTTAATTTTATTTAATTTTCCAAGAGCATGTGACTTAGTATTTCATAATAGTGTTTTCAAGCCAGGACTGAGATCAATGATTTTACAAATCACACTATCACATAGATATCTATCCCCTAGGGATACTACAGGTCTGCACATGGCCCCAAACATGGCTTATAGCCCACAAATATATTTAATACAGTGTGCGTTTCAACCGACAATATAATATTGTTCATATTCGAGATGGACCAAGTCTCAATCCCCAGTCATAATCAATCCTGCACCTACCATGGGGTGCGAGCCACGCCCTAATAGCGTCACAATATGCTAAACCGGATTTTCAAACCCTCAGGCTACCATATACACTAACTACTCACCTCTAACTAGTCGTGGACACGTCCGCGGTGCCTTTTTCCTTCGAATTTGCCGCCTCGTGCGTCGAATCTACTCAAAACCACATCAATTACATAAATCTGGGTCAAAGAAATATAACCCAATCAAAATTACTTTAAAAACACAGTAATACATGAAGTTGGTAAAACCTGAGCCCCGGGCCTACTTCTTGAAAAATTTCGAATTTCATACCAACGGATTCCTCGTCTTGCCGCGAGTCCGTGCATATAAATTTATCGAAATCGGAGTCCGTTTGACCCCTCAAATTCCACTTTTTATCTTCCTAAATTTCCAAGCCCTAACCACCATTAATACCCCTTAAATCCTTCGTTTTGGGGTGTTTAATCTATGTTTTTGCGTCACCATAACATAATTCAAGTTTAGGAACCCTTACCTGATGAATTCCTACTGATTCCCCTTGAAACCGCTCGAAATTCGCCTCTCCCCGAAGTCAAAAGTGTGTTTTTGAACTTTGATATTTTGATACACTGTATCATTAACTCACAGCGATTTTCGCTTCTGCGACAACCTAACCGCTTCTGCGGTTGTCCCTTCTGTGACCAAAGAGCCGTTTCTGCGGTTATTCCTCTCTCACGCATGTACCGCTTCTGCGGGGACCGCTTCTGCAGAATTGACCCCGCTTTTATGAAAATGCCCAGCCTCGCCTGGGCCGTTTCTGTGACCATTGGGCCGCATCTGCGGAACCACTTCTGCGGTACTTTTTCCGCAGATGCGAACGTATCATAAGCCAAAAAACACAGACGTGTTATAACTTCAAATTTTCCCCGTTTAATATTCCGAAAACATCCCGAGGCCCCCGGGACCTCAACCAAAAGCACAAATACATCACATTACTTCATTCAAACTTGCTCGCAACATAAAAACACCATCATAAACATCAAAATCACCAAATTCTCATGGATTCAATCCTAAGTTTCATTAAAACTTCCGAAACTAACATTCGATCTAAAACCCGACCTAAACACCTCCGAATGATCTGAAAATTTGTACGCATATCCAAAATCACTTAACGGAGCTATTACAACTCTCAAAATTTCATTCCGAGATCAAAATCTCACCTACCGTTCGGAATTCGCCAAAATTCAACCTTAGCTAATTCAAGCCTATACGTACACCGGACATCCGAATTCGATTCCGATTGCTCTCCTAAGTCATAAATCATCCCTTGAAACTAATCGAATCATCAGAAATCCATTTCGAGCTTTCTAACTCATCGGTCAATATTTGGTTGACTTTTCCAAACTATTCTTCTCATAAGAAGGTTTATTACCTCACTTCTAACTAGATTCCATCCGATTTACTTCTAACTCTCCAAACAATATAAACATGTCATAGTATAAAATGAAGAAAATGGGGCGGTAACTCCCGTGACGACGGGTCAGGTCGTTACAATTCTCTTCCTGACCCTGCGCGTCTTCCAGATCTAATTAAATATGTCATCTTCGGGCAATTGATTAAGGACAGAACCATCAAGTTGCTCATTTTCACTGCACAACCAATAAAATAATGAGTTACTCAACTTGATCCAAACTTTAGATATAACTTTATATGTTCACTTCCAAATCATAATTAGTTGATATCCTATGATGGACTTTATCCTGTTGATAGTGACTCCCCGATGGACCACCATAATCCAACACACCAAAACTAGACATATATTAAGTGAGCATTGGTTCATAACTTGTAAAATTCATATCTGGCCGGTATACCATGTGGATATATGACTTCTAATACAAATTCAATACACAAAACTATACATCTTAACACAAAGGAAAATAGAAGTTTACCACTCGGATTGTGGATCGTGTAGAGACAAATTATTTTCTCGCTCCTCATTCGCCCGTGGAGATAAATTTATATCAGACCAAACTCTTTCATTCGGAACCTGTTCGGCTAAAATTGTTCCAAAATAAGCACCTGATGATTGAGGGATATCCCTACTTTGTGTAACCTCATACATTTTGAACATTTTCAGCCTTGACATACATTTTCAATAATTTTATCACAAGAATTTTCTGGTATTCATCCGGAGTCCTTAAAAAATCTCGTAGAGTTTCATCATATTTGATATTAACTTAGCATAACAAGCAACCGCCTGCAGAGTCATAGAATAGGGATATCTTCCGGTCACTTTAATATTCACCGAATGTTTGCGCACACTTATTTTATTACATAACAACGATACCAATTTATCGTACTCCATTGTAAGTGGCAACTTAACATGATAATGTGGTGATAAACTATGGCTTATCGAGTTATTAGCCACCACAACCTCCCCCCTCCTCCCATCCCCCCTCCCCAGTATAATAAAATCCCACTCCTTCGCTCTTCAAATATTATGACAAAATGTAAAATAACTTAACGAAAAAATATTTCAGAAGACCTGGAAATGTTTATGAATAGATTTTTAGAAAATCTATAACCTCTTTAAATAAGGCAAAAACCAGTCCAAGGGTTAAAATTATGGGAGGTAAAGCGCCTTAGCTTAAGGCGCTATGCCCAGTTGAATTATTGTTATGTCAGTTAAGCCTAGAAGAATTATTGGTGGGCCTACATAATATATATAGTGCGTTTTATTAAGGCTGTATATATATAGTGCCTTTTAAAAGGGCGCTATACTTAACTGGGCAAACGACTATTAAGGTATAACACCTTTTAAAAGGGCGTTATATATAAAATGTTCACCATTTTTCCCCCCTACACATTAAGGTTCTTTGAATGCAAAAGAACCAAATTTTAGTTCCAAACTCGTGTGTAAATACAGGTATAGGCAGAACTATAAATAAAGATAAAATTAAAGGTAACCTTTTGACATAATTGTATTGTCACTTCTTCAAAAATATCTGTATGGGGGTAAATCAAACAAGTGGTACGACACGGCCACGTGTACCCATGGCCGGCCCCGATGAAATAAATAAGGAGGCCGCCCCCATTTTGAGGACGACAGCATCCATGGACGTCCTCATAACGGTCGCGTAATAAGAAGGACGCGGCCCCGCCTATGAGACATCAAACTGGCGGATCCATTAAAGAGGGCGTCCCCAGTCCCCCGGCCTATATTTTGATTATGCTTATAAAATCAGGGCGTCAATGTAATAAGTTGGGCGAGAGGACCCTCTCATTATATAAGGGAGGGCCTCCCCCATTTGTAAAGGATCTGATTTTTGGATAATAAGACATATTTCTCTCTCTCTCTCTCTATTACTGCTATCAGTATGGCTCATTTGTTCGATCTTCTACGTTTTGTTCTTACCATCTCCTTATATTAACTATTTTGTTCACGTTGATTCAACGATCGATCTTCGGTTCATATTATCATTGATTCCGATTATCCCATCATCTATATTGATTGATTAGTTCTAAGATACTTAACATCTTTTGAGCAAACAATTTGGCAACGTCTGTGGGGATTTCGAGAATCAAACTTATAGTATACATTCACGAAGATCCGATCAAGCTAAAACTTTTCAAAGATGGCTGAAAGTAACACACGACCCACGGTCATGGCTGAAGTCACCGCAAACCTTCTAGGCGCAATGAATGAGGATGGGGGAAGCACGGCTGCCCCTCTTTGCGCGTAAACACGAAGAGTTTCTGTGCAAAGACAAGTGAGCGGATACGAGCGATTTTTGCCCGTTTGAGCACTCCGTGAGAAGCATTTTTTTTCTTCAAAATTTTGACCAAACCTTTGCTTCAAGAGGTTTCCTACATATCCCTGGCTAAAAGGGAATCAGGTCAATGTAGTTCGGAAAATTTCGGTAGCTGGGACTACCAATGAAACTGCGATTTTTTGCTGTTACTGTTGCTGCTGTTGCGGTTACTGCTTGCTGACCTCCTTATTACACCGGGTGGAATGTAAAATGAAGTTATTCTAAACTATGATTCTACAATTACAATTATTCCTATCCTAGCTTTTGTTAGCTTCTCCTTGTCTCTTTTTTCTTTGATTTTTTGAGATGCTGACTCTCCCTTTTTTGTTGATTTTCTTTCTTGTTTTCCTCTTCTTTTTTTTTTTGATTTTCAATGGTACTTCTTGCCCTCGAGCTGAACCCTGATCAAAACAAAAACAACAAACTACTTTTTTTTCTTTTTCTGCCCCAGTGTGGGCTTTTAGCTATATAAACCATGATGTGCAAAAATATATTCCCGTATTTGAAGGTGGGCGCCTAACAGAAAATTAAACGTGCAATGCGATGCAGAAAAGTATTCCCGTATTCGAAGGTGGGCACCTAACAGAAATTAAACGTGCAATGCGATGCGGAAAAGTATTCCCGTATTCGAAGGTGGGCACCTAACGGAAATTAAACGTGCAATGCGATGCAAAAATGTATTTCCGTATTCGAAGGTGGGCACCTAACAGAAATTAAACGTGCAATGCGATGCAAAAAGTATTCCCGTATTCGAAGGTGGGCACCTAACAGAAATTAAACGTGCAATGCGATGCAGAAAAAATATTCCCGTATTCGAAGGTGGGCACCTAACAGAAATTAAACGTGCAATGCGATGCAGAAAAGTATTCCCGTATTCGAAGGTGGGCACCTAACAGAATTTAAACGTGCAATGCGAATGCAGAAAAGTATTCCCGTATTAGAAGGTGGGCACCTAACAGAAATTAAACGTGCAATGCGATGCAGAAAAATATTCCCGCAGCCTGAGGACCGGGGAGTGGATTTTAAAAGATGTTACCTTCCTCTTTTTGGTATTTTCTTTTACCAATTATCTCTTGCCTGTGAATTTCTCCACTTATTGGCGAACTTCTCTTTTTGGTGTTTTCTATTTTCCACATTGGTCACATTTACTTTAAAGTGATTTGTGACAATTTGTTCTTGCATGAAACAGAACTTATTAGATATAAACTACTGGCAACTGGCATCTACCGTCCCTACTTATTATTGCTTTCTTCTTTTTGCTTTTCTCATGTTGTGTAGCTTTCAACTGCTTATCCCTTACAGACTCTTTTTGTATTTTCTCATTTTTTCCATTTTTGTTTTGTTTTCTTTTCCTTTGGCCATATTTGCCAAGCTTCCTTATTTCCTTCCCAACTCTTCCTTCTTTCTGACCCAGTATTGTTTCAGCTTTCGTTATCAGGAGCTGGTAGTTAGCTCTCAAAAGGTAAACAATGAAATGCAGAAAAATAAAAAAAGGTAAGGGCGTTTTGGAGAGATGATAGAACTTATCCGGGTATTTGCCGGCTGATTCTGCTGACCATGCCATGTATTTAAACTTTGACCCAGTTCGTTCCAATCATTATTCTGTCTCCAAATTGTTTTCAGCCCAAACCGATACTGTTTTTTGTTACCTTTTATCTTTTCTGGTAGTCCTTACGATCGCCCTACGGTGCTTCGAAAAGTTCACCAATAGAACTCTCTCATTTATTCTCTCAACCTCACAATCGCCTCGCAGTGCCTGTTAAGGTTTTCACTAACAAGACTCTCTCATTTTATTTCTCTCAAAGTCACAGTCATCTCACAGTGCCGGTTAAGGTTTCCACCGATGAGACTCTCTCATTTTTCATTATTTCTCATTTTTCCTTTTGCATTTTGTTTTCTTACCACAGGTGTTGTCCGATGTTTCGCTCCTCCTTCATTGCATTCGTTATCATTTCGAAATTGATCAGAAGGTCTTTCTTTGGACCATAACGTGGCTTTTGGATGGGTTAAGAAAGAAAGGTACAATGGCTCAAAATCTCACGAGGGTTCAAAGATATTTACAACTCTCGGAATTATTAAACATAACTTCTGCCCCAGTTTCAATATGCGGGGAATTTTTGAATTTTTTCTTTATTGTGACTGAACCTCAAAGAGGCTGCCTACGTACCCTTTCGGGATCAAGTCGGACGTAGTTCATCCAACTTCATTAGTTAGATGGATTTCTTTTGACTTTTTCCCGATTTCTTTGTCTTTTTCTCTTTTTTTTTTCATTTTTTCACTTTTTTTTTTTTTTTGCATTTGTTCATCATTTTTTTTTCATTGTGGCAATTTCGATCTTATTGCGCTAAAGCGATTCCGAGAGAGGGATATGAAAGAATATATTCATTAAGGCTCAAAGGGGTTATCAATGGATAAAGTGTTTGGATAGAGAATAAAATGCCTTCATCATTTCAATTCCAAAATCACAAAAAAATACAAAACACATAATTGAAAAGGAGTCATACATAATGTCTTATTGTATGCTCTGGCCATTCTTCATTGATACAATTGCCCATGGCAAACTGCGGCCAACCTCTTCTTATCGATCAAACTCAATTGCTCCAACCGGGCTTTTACCCATTCATCGTCATCTATCTCAGCTTCGGCTATGATCCGTAATGACGGTATTTCTACTTCTGCGGGTATAACAGCCTCTGTTCCATACACTAGTGTATAAGGTGTGGTTCCGATAGAAGTACGCACTTGTCGTGCGATAACCCATGAGAGCAAAGGGTAGCTTTTCATGCCATTGCCTGGATCCATCCACCATTTTTCGGAGAATCTTCTTGATATTCTTATTCGCCGCCTCTACTGCACCATTCGCCTTTGGCCTGTAAGGTGTGGAATTGCGGTGTGTGATCTTAAATCTCTCACAAACTTCCGCCATGAGATGACTGTTTAGATTGGCTCCATTATCTGTGATAATAACCTTGGGGATTCCAAATCGGCATATAATATTTTCATGCACAAAATCCACCACCGCTTTCTTCGTTCCTGCCTTGAACGTCTTCGCTTCAACCCACTTGGTGAAATAATCAATTGCAACCAGAATGAACCTATGCCCATTGGAAGCGGCTGGATCTATTGGGCCGATGACATCCATGCCCCAAGCAACAAAGGGCCAAGGTGCTGACATTGTATGCAGCTCATAAGGCGGGGAGTGGATCAGATCCCCATGTACCTGGCACTGGTGACATTTCTTTGCATACCTGATACAATCACGTTCCATAGTGAGCCAGTAATACCCAGCTCTCAAAATCTTCTGTGCTAAAACATATCCGCTCATGTGGGGTTCGCATACTCCAGCATGTACTTCAATCATGATTTCATCTGCTTGTTGTGCATCCACACATCGCAATAAGCCCAGATCTGGTGTTCTTTTGTATATAACTCCTCCACTGAGGAAAAATCCATTAGCTAAATGCCCGATGGCTCTCTTCTGGTCTCCAGTGGCCTGCTCCGGGTATTTGCCAGCTTTCAGGTATTCCCTGATATCATGATACCACGACTCTCCATCTGACTCTTCTTCTACAGCAAAGCAATAAGCATTTTGATCACGGAGTTGGATCTGAAGTGGATCTATATATGTCTTGTCGGGATGATGCAACATAGAGGACAATGTGGCCAAAGCATCTGCGATCTCATTGTGCATTCTTGGGATGTGTTTGAACTCTATAGACTGGAATCTTTGAGACAACTCGTGCAAACAATACCGATAAGGTATCAATTTCAAATCTCGTGTCTCCCATTCCCCTTGGATTTGGTGTACCAAGAGATCCGAGTCACCCATGACCAAAATCTCTTGAATACCCATGTCAATTTCTATCCTTAATCCCAAGATGCACGCCTCATATTCGGCCATGTTGTTGGTACAGAAAAATCGGAGATGAGCCGTGACGGGATAGTATTGACCCGTACCTGAAATGAGTACCGCTCCGATACCAACGCTTTTGCTGTTGACGGCCCCGTCGAAGTACATTTTCCATCCTGGTCTCTCATCTTGCTCCATCTCCTCGATAATCATTGCCTCCTCATCCGGAAAGTACGTCTTCAATGGTTCATACTCATCATCCACCGGATTCTCAGCTAAGTGGTCTGCAATAGCTTGTGCCTTCATTGCCGTACGAGTTACATAGACAATGTCGAATTCTGTGAGCAGAATCTGCCACTTGGCTAATCTTCCCGTAGGCATAGGCTTCTGAAATATATACTTGAGAGGATCCGGTCGTGATATCAAGTATGTGGTATATGCTGACAAATAATGCTTCAACTTCTGAGCTACCCAAATCAACACACAACAGGTTCTTTCAAGTTGAGTATATTTCACCTCGTAGGACGTGAACTTCTTGCTGAGGTAATATATGGCTTGTTCTTTCTTGCCTATCTCGTCATGCTGACCCAATACACAACCAAAGGAGTTATCAAGCACTGTCAGATACAAAATCAAAGGTCGCCCTGGTTCTGGAGGAACTAACACCGGAGGATTGGCCAAATATTCCTTGATCTTGTCAAAGGCTTCCTGACACTCGTCGGTCCATTTCACCGCTGCATCTTTCTTCAACAACTTGAAGATCGGCTCACACGTTGGTATCAATTGAGCAATGAATCGACTAATGTAATTCAGCCTTCCTAGTAAACTCATTACCTCCTTCTTGTTCTTTGGCGGAGGTAAACTTCGGATAGCCTTGATCTTTGATGGATCTAGTTCAATACCTCGCCGACTTACTATAAACCCCAGTAATTTCCCTGAAGGTACTCCAAAGGCGCACTTCGCAGGATTGAGCTTTAAATTGTACCTCCGAAGTCTTTGGAAAAACTTTCTCAAATCTCTCACATGATTAGGTTGCTTTTTGGACTTTATGATGACATCGTCCACATACACTTCAATTTCTCGATGCATCATATCGTGGAACATTGTGGTCATCGCCCTCATGTAAGTTGCCCCGGCATTCTTCAATCCAAACGGCATTACTCTGTAATAATATGTTCCCCAAGGTGTAATGAAGGCATTTTTCTCAACGTCTTCTTCGTCCATCATGATCTGGTGATAACTGGCATAACAGTCCACAAACGGACCAATTTCATGCTTGGCGCAATTGTCGATCAATATGTGGATGTTTGGCAATGGGAAGTCATCCTTCGGACTGGCTTTGTTGAGGTCTCTGTAGTCCACACACACTCTGGTTTTTCCATCTTTCTTCGAGACCGACACAACAGTTGCCAACCAGGTGGGGTACTTGGTAACTCTTATGACTTTTGCCTCAAACTGCTTATTCACCTCTTCTTTTATCTTCACACTAATGTCCGTTTTGAATTTCCTCAACTTTTGCTTTACCGGCCGGCATTCAGAATAGATAGGCAACTTGTGTACCACCAAATCAGTGCTAAGTCCGGGCATGTCATCGTAGGACCAGGCAAAAATGTCCTTAAACTCACGTAACAACCTTATTAACTCATCCCTGAGAGGTGCTTCCAAATGAACACTGATCTTTGTTTCCCGGACATTGTCTTCGCTCCCCAAATTTACAGATTCTGTATCACTCAGATTCGGTTTGGGTTTTTCCTCATATTGTTTCATGTCCTTGCTTATTTCCTCCAGGGCTTCCTCATCCTCACATTCTATTTTACTATCCTCCTCAATTTCTTGTATGGTAACGTGATTGTCAGAACTGGGTCTAGAATCCTTCACGCATGACATGGCATCAAAATTAACACATGCAGAACTGTACAAGAAGAAAAATAAAGAAAAATAAGGCAAAAAATGAAGAAAAGGAAAGCTGCATTTCATTGATAAAAAAGAACGAACAAAGTTCGGGATACATTTTGATTTTCTTTTCATGAGGGGGATGAGAGAACTATAAAAATAACAATTTTGGGAAAGCAATGATGAAATTTTGGAGCTAACTACCAAGACTCCTTCATGATAGGGAAAGGAGTAGCTTCCCAATTGTTCAACATGATTCCAGGTCCTACAAACTGCACATCCATTTTGCTTGTGCCTTCCCCCACTTCAACCATATTCACATCCCCAAACATCTTCTCAAAACTCAGCATTTCTTTATCGGGTCGGGTCTCGATGTACTTTGTCGCAGCAGATGTCCGATATTTTGTACCAGGCTTGATGAAGGTGTCGGATAGTTTGGGTATAGGCTTAGGCAGGGTCCAGTTCTTTTTGGCTTTGGAGGCTCTCTGGATGTCGGCAAAGGTGGGTTTGAACCCTAAGCCGAAAGTACCTTTGTTTTATGGAAGTTGAACCGGTTGGATAACTCCTTGCAATGCTTTGCCCAATCCCTTTCCTGGCGCAAACCCATTTCTAAGCATCTCTTTGGCCACCATCACAGCAGTTGGTGCCACCATAAGGATTGGCAACTTCTCCCCTTCAGCAATTCTGTTTATCACAATAGCATATGTCACTTGGTAGACCCAAGGACCTCTATCTCCGTCAGTATCATCAAATGGTGTCACCATATTGCATGCATTTTCTTCCCCATGTACCACAATCTCCTGTTGCTCCCACTCGAATTTGACTATATGATGTAAAGACGATGGTACTACCTTGGCCGCGTGGATCCAGGGTCGGCCTAACAACAAATTATATGACACAGCAATGTCGAGCACCTGGAATTCCATAGTAAAATCCACAGGACCGATAGTCACCTCCAGAATAATGTCTCCCAATGTGTTTTTACCCCCACCATAAAATTCTCTCACGTTTATACTGTTCTTCCAAATTCTGTCCGGACTGATGTTTAGCTTTCCCAAAGTCGACAGTGGGCAAATGTTAGCGCTTGATCCGTTGTCTATCAACACTCTGGTCACTATCGACTCTTCGCTCTTCACCGTAAGGTACAACACCTTATTGTGCTCGGTTCCCTCAACAGGCAATTCCTTATCTGAGAATGTGATCCTATTAGACTCAAAAATCTTGTTGGTAATCTTTTCCAGGTGGCAAACTAAGATCTTTTCTGGAACATGAGCCTCGTTCAGTATCTTCATCAGAGCCTTCCTGTGTTCTTCTGAGTGTATTAGCAAAGATAGCAAAGAGATCTGCGCAGGGGTCTTCCTCAACTGCTCAATTACAGAATAATCCTGCGACTTCATCTTCTTGAGGAATTCCTCCGCTTCTTCTTCTGACACTGGTTTCTTCAATTGGTTCTCTTTTACTGCTTTCATTTTTCCCAATTCTTCTGGAGCAAAGCATCTTCCAGACCGGGTGAGACCGTGGGTTTCATTAATTTCCCCAGACACCTCTTTTCCTTTATAAACCACTGCTACCTTGTTGTAATTCCAAGGTACAGTCTTTGTGCTCACTACCGGCATCTGCACCACCGGCCTTATAATTACTGGCTCCGTACTCACGCCTTTCACAGTCACAATCGGCTTTACGCCTGGCACTACCACTTTCAAACCCTCCACCACTACTGGCTTTCCTGTTGGTTCTTCAGCAATCACTTTTTCTTTCACGGCTTCCTTTTTTGCTTTTCCACTTGACTTTATCATCATCACAGACTGAGATGGTTTCTGACTGCTATCACCTTGCACGAATTTTATCATGTGTGTCTCATGGTGATTTGGCAGCGGATTCTGGGTGATGTTCGGAGCTTCTGGAGCCTGAACTTCAATTCTCCTATCGTTAATGAGATCCTGAATGGCATTCTTCAGCTGCCAACATTTTTCGGTATCATGGCCCAATGTCCCCGAGCAATACTCACACCTAACAGACGGATCAAGGTTTTTCGGGGGTGGGTTTGGAACTTTAGGTGCAACCGGGCTTAGCATCCCCAACTCTTTCAATCTATGATAAAGGCTGGTATATGATTCCCCCAGTGGGGTGAATGTTTTCCTTGCCTTGTTTCTCCACTCTGAGTCGGGCCTGGGCCTGTTTTGGTTTCTATAGGGTTTAGAGGTTGGGTATGTGTTCTGGGTGTGGTAAACATTGTGTGGGGTTTGGGCTCTCCACACATGTGGTGGTGGCGGTGGGTAGGCTTGGGCTTGTGGGTGGTGGTAGTGTGGGGCTGTTGGTGGGTATGGTGGTGGTGGTGGGTTATATGGGGTTGATGTGTTGTATGGGTTTGGCGGGTAAGATGGTGGTGGTGGGTTATATGGGGTTGATGGGTTTGGTGGGTGTTGGTGGTAGGGTCTTGGTGGGTGATGATGCGGGTTACGGTTCCATGGCCTGCTCTCTACAGTTGCTACCTCTTCCTTCTTCTTCTTTCCCATTGCTCCCCCGTTTCCAATTTGTATTGCTTGATTGGTGGCCTTAATGGCAGAAAAACTCATGATTTTATTTGTTTTCAAACATTCCTCCACAAAGCTTCCCATCTTCACGACTTCATTGAAACTCTTCCCAATCGCCGACACTAAATGACCGTAATATGTAGGCTCCAAAGCCTGTAGGAAACAATCCACCATCTCCCCTTCCTTCATGGGTGGATCTACTCTTGCAGCCTGCTCCCTCCATCTGAAACCGAACTCCCTGAAGCTTTCCCCTGGCTTCTTCTCCATTTTTGTAAGGGATAGTCTATCATGTATGATTTCTAAGTTGTACTGAAAGTTATTTGCAAAGGCTTGTGCAAGGTCATCCCAGACGAACCACCTTGTATGATCTTGTTGGGTATACCACTCTAAAGCTGAACCACTCAGACTCTGGCTGAAGTACGCCATCAATAACTCGTCTTTACCTCCTGCACCTCTCATTTTGCTACAGTACCCCCTGAGGTGGGCCACCGGATCTCCGTGTCCGCTATATATATCGAATTTTGGAAACTTGAATCCCACGGGGAGCTGCACTTTAGGGAATAGACATAAGTCCTTGTAGGCCACACTCACCTGCCCTCCTAATCCTTGCATAGTGCGGAAGGCATTCTCCAGACTTTTCACTTTTCTGGCCATCTCTTCTTGCCCTGCACTCTTGGCAATTCTTTCTTCACTTGTTTCTATCAACGGAGCATGAGACTCATGTTGTCGGAAAGTTGGTTCTGGAGGGTAGTAGTGAGGATCATGTATATGAAACACCGGTTCACTGGAGGATTTGTGCATAGCAGCGGGTGGAGGTGCCACATACACTGGAGCAACTTGGGGTATGTGAGGTGGTGCTTGTTTGATTGGAGGTGGTGGTACCTGGGAGGTGGAGGCATAATAGTGGGGGTAATCAGGGTATGTGGAGGATGAATTCATTGTAGGTGGTTCAGGATTGGGGTTGGCCGGAGGGATGTATGTGGGGTTGGCGGGGTAAGCTGGCAGGGGTTGACCTCTAGACCAGGCCTGGTACATCTCGGCCATCTGCTGCCTCAGTTTGTACATTTCCTCCTTCATTCCTGCTACATCCACAATCTCCTCTTCATGAGCAGGATCCACGATAGTTGCCTCAATTTCTTAGGACACAGCTTTCGTCATCTTCTTGTATCTTGTGTTGTATGGGTGGGTATCCAGAATGCCAGTTACCAAGAAAATCTGGACTCACAAGCATCAACACCCATTAGTTGTTAGCGCATAAATAAAATGCAACGACTTTAAAAAAACAAACATATTTCCTCGAGTCATCATGCATCATCCCGGCCGCTGCTCATTTGGACCAATCACATTTCCCTTTTTCCCCTCTTTTTCTTTTCTTTCCTTTTCTTTCTTTTTCTTTCTTTCTTCTTTTTTTCTTTTTTTTTTCTTGATTTTTCTCTCTTTTTCTTCCATAATTACATTCCTATTTATTTGCCTAGCGAATTTAAAAGAAATGACATAAAGCAAAAGAATTGATAACAATACTTGATTTTCCATTGATAATTCAAAACATTGATTACAAGGTGATGTTATAAAAGGAAAAATATAAAAGATGATGCATGCCCTATGAGTACATTAATGCTCCTAGTGCCCACGAGGCATCGGTCGGCCTTGCCGCGGGCCTATATGCTAATCCCCTTTGGAGCCTATCTAGATCAGACATGACTTGTTGCACGAAGAACTTCACTGCTGATACAAAGGTTCCTCGAGACATATCTTCACACAGTTGACTCTTCCAGGTGATGTATTGGGCAATGCGAACAATCTTCTCTCGGATGACCCCCTTTTCTTGCAGCAATCGGCTTATTTGTTCAGTGCGAGCATCCAAGGTATGTTGGTTATCTTTCTGTACTTGCTGTAGCTCCAATTCTAGTCGAGCCATAGTTGTATAACAATGTTCTCTCTCTTCTTCAAGATCCTTGATAATCTTATTACTTTTAACCGTGGCTGAAACCATTTTCTTTCTGAGTCGAGCTACCTCAAATTCATGCTTATCTTGTAACTGCCGAACCAACTTGGCTCTTTCCTCAGCATCCCTGGCTATTTTCTTCCGAGCCCTGACTAATTCCTTTTCGGCCTTGGGCAAGTCAAAGTTGTAGTCATTTACTTTGCGCTGGAGAATCTCAATTAATTTCTCATCCCGGGCTAAGCGAATCGGGGTCTCAGATGCAATTTTCATTTGGGCAATCTGAGCCTTCAACATTTTGTTTTCTTTCTTCAGCTGCTTCTTCTCTCCTTCATCAGATGCTGCCTGTAAACCACTTTCAAAGTGGAGATTTCTCAATTTATCCTCCAACAAGCTGATTTTGGCCTTGTATTCTTTTCTTTGGCCGCCCAGTTTTGATTCTCCTTGGATTGCTCTATCAAATCTTGCAGGTGAGGTCTTTTCGAAAGACGTTCATGCTCAACACCCCGTCGGTACCATGTGGAGTATCCTGACGATACTTCTCCCCGGGCTCTCTTCTGCACACAAGTATCCATTTTCAGGTTTTGGCACTCATTCCAGATTTGTCGTATCTTTGTTTCCGGGAATTGCCCATCCGGACCAATTTCTATAGCTTGCGAACTGAGGTCTCCGTCTCTCGGAACAACTTGACATCTACCCAACTATCGCAGGGTCCTGTATGGGGCATAAGGTTAGATGCTTTTCAAGCCCATGATCAAAAATGGCGACCCTTCTGTCGGCATATATATTACCTCGTCAAGAGGTAGCCAATCATATGTCCAATCGATTTGGCCATCAGTTAATGATCGAAGATGCAAAATCCAATCTTTGACTCCCTCCGGCAATTTCACTTCTTTTGTTCTCGTACAGAATTCTTCCAAACATGTTCGTTCAGCCGAACCATAACATGAGAACGAAGGATGATGGCATAGATGTTCAATTAACCAAATCTGCAAAATCAAATTACACCCTTCAAAGAAGTTGGCTCCCGCTTTGCACGCAGTCAGAGCACGGTAGATGTCAGCTACAATCATTGGAGCTAGAGTACAATTGTCTTGTACTATCAATGTGCTAGCTACCCCGGCAACCTTTATACTGATATGCCCATCTTTTCTCGGAAATATGACAATTCCGAGAAATGCCACTAAGAAAGCAAACCTCCGGTGCTCCTCCTATTTTGCTCGGTTGGACTTGCTGCATAACTTGTTCGTGGGGTCATTGAAACCCCCGATGTGTCCATACCTACTATAGATGAAGTTTAAGGAGCAAAACCCGTTGGCTAGATCTTCGTTATGAACATTCCTGGCAATTTTCAAAGAGTCCAGAAAACGATGCACCGTTACCGTCCTTGGAGATACCGGGTATTTTCCTTTTAACGGAACCTCAGTCTTCCCGATATAGAAAGCAATTTCCTCTAGAGTAGGAGTGAGTTCAAAATCCGGGAGATGCAATACATTGTGTGTTGGATCCCAAAATGTGACCAACGCTCTAATTATGTCGCCTCGGGGGATTATGTCCAATAATCCCGTAAGATCTTTCAAATAACCTTTGACCCAGTCTTGACCATCTGATCCCATGTCTTGCCACCACAGTTTCAGCTCCAAAGGGATTTTATTTAAGGAGAAATGTTCATTCATCATTGTGCTCGTCCTGCACATTTATTAAGGTGATTTTATTTAGAAAAAAGAAAAATCTTTTTCAATGCAAGTTTTCATTTTTGAATGAAAGGAAAGAAAATGACTTTCGAAGTGGCCATTTTTGCCAAAACAGCCTTCCGTCGTCCTTTCGAAACATTCGGCCATTTCCAAAAATAGCGATCACCTCGATTATTTGAAAGGAAAATCTTTTGGGTCTTTTTTTTTTTTTTTAAAAGTGTGGTTGGACCCGTTTAAGGGTTGCCTACGTATCTCACCTAATGGCGAGAATCAAACCTGCGTAGTTCGGTCAGATTATTTGACCAATTATTTCAACAAAAACTGTTCCACCTTTTTTTTCAAATTTTCAAATTTTTCGGATACCTATTTCCTATAGATCTTATTTTTCTCTCTTCTTTTTTTTTCTTTTCAACAATTTTTCTACCCTCGGGATTTCCGCCGGTCCGCATAACGATCAAGGACAATAAAAATGCAACACATAACATGCTCGATCTTTCCAATACCGGGTCACCTGTCCTAGACGGACCCAACCCATGTGTTGAGTCCCCTAAGTCAAATATGATGCAAATAATCGTCCTAGACCTATGTTCAAAATCTTACGGTTTCATAGAGTGCTAGACCGTGTACCCGAGCGGACAACTTGAATCGAGGAGGGGGCTACGTACCGGTGACCCGCGGAGTCAATCGGCTTTGTAACTTATCCGGCCTCTATTTTCTTAATTTAAGGTGACTTTAACAGAAAGGGGAGTCTCAACCAGTAAGCACATCCCCAGAGGTGAAGAGAGAAAGGTTTTCGGCACAATTTTATATACAATCCATATAATATCAAAGTGATAAAGCACATAGCATGTTGTTCAAATCACATAACAAAGTCAAACAATAACGCGAACGGCAATTCTAAAGAGCTCGAGTTCTTAAACCCTGAAACAGAAGTTCGGGGTTGGGGTCCCCAGCAGAGTCGCCAGAGCTGTCACACCTCCCTTTTTACTACCCCACTTTTGAAAAAATAAGCATATAAATACGCTCGTAGGGTATACCCTGACGCTCAAATATCGGAAATGGATAAAATAACGTAAGGGAAGGAGTTTTTCCAATTAAAGGACAATCGGTTCGGGATTTTATTGAGATTAATCAGAATCGCAACTTGGGAATGATAATGGTGTCCCAAGTCACCGGTTAATCCCGAATCCGAGGAATTTTGACTCGTAAAAATGTCTGCGAAGCAAAGATCCGGATAAGGAACTCTGTTAACCCGGGAGAAGGTGTTAGGCATTACCGAGTTTCGTGGTTTTAGCACGGTCGCTCAATTGTCGTTCCTGACTCTTGCTTGACTTAATCATAGATTTTTAACAACATATAGTGCTTTTTTACATTAAGTATTATTTTTTAGAGAATTTGCGGCATCGCGAAAACACGCCTCGAGTCATACCGCAACCAGTACGCCTATGACCTTCGGTGTATTTCAGCTTTGCCGAGATTTGGATTTGAGTCGCACCAAGTGCACACTCGTTCAATGGAAGGTATATTAAAATTGTGCCCTAAAATAGTCTATCGGCTTTCAATTATTTTGGGTAAGACTATGGAATTAGCTAGTAGTCTTCTCGAGTCTAATTGTATTAAAACATTACTAAATGGGGGCCCCGCTTGTTTAAAGTCGGGCGAGGCTCATCCCAAGTTAATTTTAAAGTTCAATCCTAAGAAGTATATACTATGCTTTCTAATCGTGTTTTTTTCCCTTAACCGATTTTTACACTAAGTATTCCAGGCCTATCGGGTTTTGATATTTAATGGGGGCCTGGTCTCTTCATTCGATTAACCGGATCAGCATTGGGCCAGCCCGGGCCTTAAAGCCCAGGCAGTCTTCAGGCTTGCACTTGACCACTTCGACAGAGTTCATGACGCAGTTTAAGCCCATTTTTATATAACAGATTCAGACTATATTGAAATAACCAAAAGTTGAAAAGTAAACAAAACAATGATTTAAAATAGAATGAATTCAAAATGTTTTATTCATTAAAAGAGAAATCAGTATACAATCTATCAACAAATCATGAATCAATTATCTACTATACCCCGGACTAGAGTTAAAAGACTCTTTTATGATCTCGACTTTTATTAATAAATTGATACTAACATCTACATTAGCTACTAGTTGAAAATTCTAAGGAAGAACAATTCGATTATATATGCTGCTTGAAGAACAATTAAGTTAATTACCTATTGATCATCTAAGGCTAAAGGGAATCATGCATAGGTTTGTACAATCACACTACTGGTTTTACTGAATCAATCCTATTAGATATTACAAGTCAGGTTGATGCATTATTTAACTCTTTCCTCCCCAAATTACTCAGATTCTAACTTAGATCCACAAAATTAACTAGCTATACGAGTGATGACTTTATAAATCAGTTTTTCAAATACACAAACCCAATATCTAATCTAACTGTCTTCACGACTTAAGCATTACTAAACCACTGATTTTACTAAGATTTAAATCCTACTTACGTTTATGTACAAATTCAAGCCAGTGTAGTTAACTATGTGAGTTCATTTTATGAAGAAGCTTACTATGAATAATTAGCAATTTTTGTAGAAAAGTGATATGCAAATTTTTGTTTTAGGAGTTTTTACCTAATTAAACTAAGTGATAAGCTACTGCTACTATACTACTACTATTATACTACCTACTCTATCACTAAGCTATTACATCGTTTGTTTGATTTCTGTTTTTCAGCTACTACATACTACAACAATAAACAAATTACAATTATAAACTATAAACTATAGAACAACATGAATTTAAACTGGATCTCCATTTTTATTTCATCGGGAACGTCAATACAGCATCATTCATAAGAGAAGTGTACCTGGTTTTGAAAGGAATGAAAGATGGAAAATCAACAGGGCGGTGAAAATACAGCAACAACAACAGTAACAGCCAGCAGTAGCTTCAACACCTCAATCCCAAAAATCCCAGCAATACGGAGAAAAACAAAAAAACCAGTAAAAAATAGAAAAGAAAAATATATTCCAGATTTTCTCTTTGTTTTGTCTTTCTAGCTTTGAACTCTTTTCAATTCTCAAAAGAAACTCTCAAAAATTGAATTTTTTGCCATGTATACTTCTGTGTCCAGAGTGTATATCGAGTGTATACCACAGCAGGGAATTTTTTTATTTTTTCTTCTCTTCCTATTTTTCCTCTCTTTTCCCCATCCCTCTTTTTCATAAATCTTCTCTTCTATTTATAGGCAAGAATTTCGAAAATTTTCAGATTTTTTATTAAAAAGAAAATATTTTTTTAATTTAAAGAAAACCCACTAATCCATGTTTTCCTCTTCTTGTTTTCTTCCTTGATTTCCTTGCCCCCCACTACTTTATATCATGTAATTATGATTATTTTTTGCTAAAAAAACTGAAATTTTCTTCTTGGGCCAAGGGGTTTTGGGTTGGGTAAGGTTTCTTAGGATTGGGCTTGTAACTTAATTTGCAAGATGGCCCAATCCAAATTTTTTCCATTTTGTTCTTCTCCATTATTCAACTTCCTATTTAATAAAGCCCAAAATACTAAGATTAATTTATAAAAACTAAAATTATCTTGAAATACTAGTCTCATAATAATAATTTTCACCTAATTTTAAATGGTAATTAAAATACAATCACACAATTTGGACATTAAAGACTATGCAAAAGATGCCTATTTTTTTTGTGATTTTCATTTTTGTAAGATAAAATTAATTACTCCTAATTGTAGAATTAAATCCTAAATGCAAATGCGATATATATATATATATATATATATATATATATATATATATATATATATATATATATAGTCATTATTTTTAAAAATGACACTAAATTCATAACAATTGCAAACAACACAAAACTCTTTTATTTTGAATTTTTGGGAGTAATTCTCATATAGGGCAAAAATCACGTGCTCACAACGGCCATCAACGCTACTCCCTCTACCGCACCTAAAGTTGAAACCTCCCCCACACCTCTAGGAAGGGACTCCGATCCGAAAGAAGCACCTTCAGCAGTCAGGAGGCTACTGGAGGAATGGCTGGCCAGTACACTGAGCAGCCTAGCGGAGAAGACACTGCAAGGCTGCGAAAATGCCGCTCCGGCCACCAGCAATACCACCGCAACAGACGAACAAGAAGAAACATGGACCAACAGCCGGCCCGCCGAGACCCAGGCGCATGATGACACGCTGGCTACCATCCTGAGGAAAATGAAGGAAATGGAGGGCGAAAACCAAGCCCTCCGCGACTAGATGAAGGAGCACCAGGACAGAGTTGATAAGATTCCAGTGGCGCCTAAGCTATTACCCAAGCGGGACGTAGGAAGGTTCGTAGAAAAACCTTACTCCGAGGGAGCAGCGCCCTACACCATCCCAAAAACCTTCAAGATGCCCCCGTACCTAAAAGTGTACGACGGGACCACCGACCCCGAGGACCATCTCATCCACTATGTCACTGCAGTAAAAGGTAATGACTTGTCCAAAGAACAGGTACCATCAGTGCTGCTGAAGAAGTTTGGCGAAACGCTGACCGGAGGAGCACTAACCTGGTACTCTCAACTACCCACCAAAGCGATCTCGACCTTCGAGGAGATGGCAGATAAATTCGTCACCGCGCATGCCGGCGCCAAGAAAGCAGAAGCGAGGGTGAACGACATATTCGCCATTTGACAGACCATGGGCGAGGGCCTCAGGGACTTCCTCGCTAGATTCAACAGGATAAGAATGAACCTGCCAAATGTATCGGAAGGTATGTCGGTGGCAGCATTCCAGAACGGGCTCAACAGGGATGGCTCCCGAGCCACCAAGAAATTGCTGAGCCGGCTCATGAAGTACCCTCCCACCACATGGGACGAGATCCACAACGCCTACTGCGCCGAGGTGCAGGCAGACGAGGAGGATCTCAACGGGCCAACACGGCGACTAGCTGCCGTACACCCAGATGCCAGGAGAGACCAACGACATGAGGGACGTCGGGAGCTTCCCCCGCGCCCCAGCAGAGAACGACATCAACCCTATGAAAGATCTTCGCTTCCGCCCCCGCGACACGCGGACGCGGTACAACGTCACGTCGCCCCACTCAGAAACGAACGAGGTACGCCCCCTTTACTCTCATCACATAACTTTTGTGTTTCACCCTCAGAGGTAGTGTACACACTGGAGAAGCTCGGCACCAAGGTGTAGTGGCCCCAAAAGATGAAGTTGGACCCAGCCACGAGGAAGTCCAATGTTCTGTGCGAGTTCCATCAGGAACGAGGACATCGAACCGAGGACTGCATTGGCCTACGACAGTAAGTCGTCAGGATGCTCAATCAGGGATGCCTGAAAGAGCTACTCAGCGACAAAAGGAAAGCTAATTTTGGCCGCGGACGGGAGCATTCCCGGGGACCCCCAAAGTCGCCTTCCCCAACGCGTACAGTAAACATGATCGTCGGAGAAGCAGACGAAGCCGTTAACCACGTCAAGCTCACCAACACACATAGACTGAAGAGAACCATCTCCCACGAACAGTATGATGACCTCGAAGGAAGTATCACCTTCAATAAGTCTGACGCCGATGGTTTTTTTTTCCTCAATATGATGCTTTAATTATTACCTTGCGTATCATGGATACCGATATCAGGAGATTCATGATCGATGACGGGAGCAGTGCCTGCATCATTCATCCAAGAGTCCTTACTCAGATGGGACTCGAGGACAGAATCACTCCCAGGTGCATAAATCTAACTGGTTTCAACAATGCAGTAGAGCGCACGTCAGGAGAGGTGACCCTGCCTGTCCTTGCGGGAGGTGTCACCCTAGCAACAACCTTCCATGTGATGAACCAAGAGATGGCCTACAATGTCATCATTGGGCGCCCGTGGATACACGCCATACGAGCGGTCCCGTCAAGCCTGTACTAGGTAATCAAATTCCCTACCCCATGGGGGATATTCAGCATCAAAGGGGAGCCGCGAACAGCGCAGGAATGCTATAAAATAACCCAGGATTGCACTCACACAAAACAACTGAGCAAGGCAAGTGCGGAAGCATAACAATCAGCTCTGTCGGGGACTCAAGCAGACCCAACGGCCGACGCCATAAGGGACCCAGACATCGTAGATTCTTGCAATGCAACAGCCGAAGAGCTCGACCCAGTCCGGCTAGATCAAAATGACCCATAAAAGAAAGCCTACATCGGTCACGGGCTCGCAAACCCAAGTGAGTACCATGAATTTCTAAGTAAACATGCAAACACGTTTGCTTTTTCCCATGCAGACATGCCAGGGATCTCTCTGGATATTGCCACACACCGGCTCAACATGGACCCATTGCACCCACCGGTAAAATAGGGCCAAAAAAAATTCAACGCCGCCATTAACGAGGCGGTCCGGGAGGAGGTGGACAAACTATTGGCCAACGGTTCCGTCAGAGAATCGAGATACTCGCACTGGATCGCCAATGTGGTTATGGTTAAGAAGAAAAGCGGAAAGTGGAGGATGTGCGTGGACTTCACCGACTTGAACAAGGCCTGCCCCAAGGACTCCTTCCCCCTGCCCCACATCGACCAGTTGATCGATGCTACAGCAGGGCATGAACTGCTGAGCTTCTTGGACGCCTACTCTGGGTACAACCAAATCCTAATGGCGGAAGAGGATCAGGAGAAAACCACCTTCATCACCTACCAGGGCACTTACTACTACAAAGTGATGCCCTTCGGGTTGAAAAACGCAGGTGCAACTTACCAAAGGTTGGTCACCAAAATGTTCAGCAAGTAACTCGGTAAGACTATGGAGGTCTACATCGACGACATGTTGGTTAAATCAGCAAGAAAGGAGGACCATATCGATCACCTGCGAGAGGCCTTTGAGATCCTGAACAGCTACGGAATGAAGTTGAACCCCGAAAATGCGCTTTTGGTGTAGCATCCGGGAAATTCCTCGGTTTTCTAGTATCGCAAAGAGGGATCGAGGTCAACCCGGACCAAATCAAGGCAATCGCCTCAATACCACAAGCACTCACTAGTAAAAAATAGGTTCAAAAGTTGACAGGCCGAATAGCCGCCCTCTCCCGCTTCATCTCCCGGTCTTTCGACAGATGCCACAAATTCTTCAATGTTCTGAGGAAGGATAACGGTTTCCATTGGAACGATGAATGCGCCAAGGCTCTCCAAGAACTAAAAGCATACCTGACTTCTCCGTCGTTGCTGGCCAATGTGGAACCAAACGAGCCACTACTTATATATCTGGCCGTCTCCGAGGTGGCAGTTAGCATAGTGCTCGTCCGCGAGCAAAAAGGTACGCAATCGCCCATCTATTACATCAGTAAAACACTAGTGGCCGAAACTCGGTACCCGCACCTTGAGAAGCTGGCACTGGCTTTGGTCACGACTTCCCAAAAGTATAGACCTTACTTCCAATGCCACCCCATCCGGGTGGTGACCACCTTCCCCCTAAGAAGCATCCTGCATAAGCCCGAACTGTCGGGCCGTCTCGCCAGATGGGCCATAGAGCTCAGTGAGCACGACATCACGTATGTCCCTAGAACAACCATAAAATCGCAGGTCCTCACCGGCTTCATAGCCGACTTTAGCGCAGGCCTCTCATTTGAGGCCGAGAAGGAAGCCTCGCAAACGGCCCCTAGCTTGAATCCCTGGATACTCCACACCGACGGGGCTGCTAGCGCCTCGGGATCGGGACTGGGACTGGGACTCATCCTCGAGGTCCCCACGAGCGAAGTTATTCGCCAGTCAATACGGTGTCCCGAGATGACTAACAACGAAGCAGAGTACGAAGCCGTTATTGCATGTTTGAAACTAGCCGCCAGGTACGGAGCCCGCCGACTAATCCTACATTGCGACTCGCAACTTATGATAAATCAAGTCGCTGGGGCCTATCAAATCAAGGAGCAGAGGTTGCCGAAATATCAGGCCGAAGTCTGTAGACTAATGGCCCAATTCGACGAATGTCGCTTCGAGCAAGTACGCAGGGTGCATAATGTCGAAGCCGACGGATTAGCCAAACTGGCCGCAGCGGCTACAAATCGCAACGAGGTATTCTCTCTACACCTAACATGGGACTAGCGAAGCCAGTTCCTTTCATACTTGCAGGAAGGGCAACTACCGCACGATAAAAAAGAAGCTAGAAAGCTTCGCACGCAAGCCGCCAGGTATTGCTTGATAAACGGGGACCTCTACAAACGAACCTTTGGAGGACCTTTGGCCAAATGTCTGGGACCCAACCAGATGACTCCGGTACTGGAAGAAGTCCATGAGGGTCATTGTGGCGCCCATACGGGAAACAGGGCACTCGTGCGATGCCTAATACAGGCCGGCAATTACTGGCCCACAATGAAGAAAGATGCAGCGAACTACGTCCGGCGATGCGAGAAGTGCCAAATGTTCGGCCCCATGATACACCAGCTAGGAGAACCTCTCCACTCGGTCACTTCCCCTTGGCCATTCATTAAATGGGGAATGGATATAGTCGGACCACTGCCTCCCGGATGAGGAAAGGTACGTTTTTTTATTAGTTTTAACTGACTATTTTTCTAAGTGGGTGGAAGCAGGCGCCTACGCCCAAATCCACAAACAAGAAGTCATAGCCTTCTCTGGAAGAACATCATCTATCGGTTCGGCATTCTCAAGGAAATAACATGCGACAACGGACGACAGTTCATAGGACAAATGACAACGGACTTTTTCGACAAATGGCACATCAAAAGGATACTCTCAACGCCATATCATCCAGCCGCTAACAGCCAAGCGGAATCATCCAACAAAACTATATTAAACATTTTGAAGAAGAAACTGGAGGACGCCAAGGGACTACGGCCCTAGCTGCTACTGGAAGTGTTGTGGGCACATAGAACCACTCCCAAGTCCTCCGCGGGAGAAACCCCTACTCATTGGTCTATGGGACCGACGCTGTCATACTAGTCAAAGTCGGCGAGCCAAGCCTCAGATATTCACAGACAAGCAGAAATAAGAATGATACAAGCCGACTACAAGACCTGGACGAGACCGAAGAAAGGAGAGAAATGGCCCACATCAGGCTGGTGGCACAAAAACAGCACATCGAGAGGTACTATAACCAGAGGACGAAAATCCGCCTGCTCAAGGCGGGCGATTATGTGCTAAAAGCCAAGACACTGGCATCAAAGGATCCCAACGAAGGAAAACTGGGAACCAAATGGGACGGACCCTACAAAATCATCGCAGCAGCGGATAAAGGTACTTTCAAACTTGAGGCCATGGATGGAAAGATACTCCAGAACAACTAGAGCATCTCACACCTCAAGCGCTTCCACTTCTAAGAGACACCCCCCCAGTCGTACTCTTTTTCCCTTCTCCGGGTTTTGTCCCAATTGGGTTTTCCCGGAGAGGTTTTTAATGAGGCGACAAGGGAGATGTCCGAAATCGCTTGTATGATGCGCTAAGCGCACCGGTCGGCACGAATAGCACATCATAGGGACTAAGGCTACGGCCATCTCCAATAAATGAAGGGCTACGGCCACAATTGTATGAAAGGCTACGGCCATCTCCAATTAATGAAGGGCTACGACCACAATTGTATGAAAGGCTACTGCCATCTATAAATAAATGAAGGGCTACGGCCACAATTGTATGAAAGACTACGGCCATCTCCAATAAATGAAGGGCTACGGCCACAATTGTATGAAAGGCTACGGCCCCCTCCAGACGAAGCAAAAAGGCTAAGGCCCAAAAGCCATCCAAAGGAGAAGGTTACGGCCCTCTCCAAACGAAATAAAAGGCTAAGGCCCAAAAGGCGTCCAAAGGAGAAGGCTACGGCCCTCTCCGGACGAAATAAAAGGCTAAGGCCCAAAGGCGTCCAAAGGAGAAGGCTACGGCCCTCTCCGGACGAAGCAAAAAGGCTAAGGCCCAAAAGCGGCTAAAAGAGAAGGCTACGGCCCTCTCCAGACGAAATAAAAGGCTAAGGCCCAAAAGGCGTCCAAAGGAGAAGGCTACGACCCCCTCCAGACGAAGCAAAAAGGCTAAGGCCCAAAAGGTGTCCAAAGGAAAAGGCTACGGCCCTCTCCGGACGAAATAAAAGGCTAAGGCCCAAAAGGCGTCCAAAGGAGAAGGCTACGGCCCCTCCAGACGAAGCAAAAAGGCTAAGGCCCAAAGGCGTCCAAAGGAGAAGGCTACGGCCCCCTCCGGACGAAATAAAAGGCTAAGGCCTAAGGACATCTGAAGGAGAAGGCCACGACCCCTCCAGGTGAAGCAAAATGGCCAAGGCCTAGAACATTCAAAAAGGAAGGCTGCGGCCTCCCACAGAAAAATCGAAAGCTTAAGGCGTCGACATTTGAGAGGTATCGACATGGCCTCTCTAAATAAAGGACCAAAAGGACGGCCGCGTAAAACGCACAAGTCCGGCCTCGCCCCAATTCGAGCTTATAGGATAAATGCCCTAGAAGCCAGAATATGGGAGCACCTCATCTATAAAGAACTCAGGCGGAAGACCCGCCCCCGCTATACGAATCAAAGGCTAAGGTCGACCCCGACAATACAATAAAAAAGAAGGAAAGGAAAAAAGAGATGGCTGCAATCATTCAGAAAGAATATTTTATATTAACATTCCATACATTTACAAGAAGGTACAAAAATTACTAACTACAAAATGAAACCTATTCAACTATCATGGCCGCCACCACCTCCTACAGCCCCATTGGCACCGTCCTCGCCGTCGTCCCGCCAAATCCTTTCAATCCAGGACCAGGTGCCCAGCTGGTCCACATCAGCGAAGGAGCCTCCCGACTGGGCCAGAGAGTCAGGGTCATAGCCGCAGGCCTCACGAGCCACCCTAACCAGCCGGTGCTGCTCATCAACCTCCGCCTGGCTAGCCCTGCCGGCGGCGTGAAGCTCCTCAAATACCGTCCCCCTAGCCTCGGCGTACACCAGCATGTCCTGAGCCTCACGTGGGGCGTCCCCAACTAGGATGACTGCCGTCTGGGCCAAGGCCGCCTGAAGCTCGGCCGACAAAGTTTCTACTTTAGTACGCAGCTCGGCCGCCTCCATCACAGCCACTCGGCCCATATCTACTTCCTCCCCTTGCTATTGAAGGAGGATCTCCAGCTCGGCATTCCGAGCCACGGCAACCAGCAGATCGGTGTCCGCCTTCTCCAGCTGCTCTGTTTGTTTGCGAAGCTGATCCTCCAACGACTCAACAGTCTCTCGGAGGAGGCAAAATTCAGGGGCATCCGAAAAGCAGTCCGAAAGCGTCTTCTGCTTCTCGCGAGCTTCCTTATACTTCTCTGACACCTTACGGAAGGTAGCCAACTTCTTCCGGTCCCTTTGACTCCGCTCCACCTCCAGGATGAGGGTCTATAAAAAGAGAGAAAAAGCAAAATGAAAGCCGCGAAACATAAGAAAACGAAAAGAACGGCGAAAGGTACACTTCGAACCATACCTGCAAGGCAGCACCAGCAATACGACGGGACAGGACGCGGTCGCTTATTGACTTCAGCGACTCAGTCTCAACGTCGCCACATAGTATGGCAAAGTCCTTCACCGCCTGCCCACTTTCCTCGAACAGGTTACAACCCGTCGGTATCAGGAGCCGACGCAACTGGCCCTGTTCCGCGGCCGCCTCCAGCGCGTCCGCCTCAGCTTCACACTGTAGTGGCACTTCCGCCTGCTCAGCAGCAACACCAGGGGCGCCCTCACTATCGGTAGACGGGGCTTCAGCATCCCCCGCATGGGTAATTACAACCGCGGCCCTCCCCGGACGGATGGCGTCGCCCAAGAGGACTGGCCTCGAGTCCGGGCGGCGGGCCTCAGTCTCCTCCCTCCCAGGGTCTACGACTACCCCTTTTCCAGTAAATAATCCGCACCTCTTGCGCTCGGCCGGCTCGTCCTGCGCAAAGGACCCCTCCTCAGCAGAAGGGGGCGGGAGTTCTGTAGCCGCTCCAAACGCCGGAACATTAGACGGCCCAGGAGCAGAACTAGACGGACCAGGGGAAGGACTAGAGGGACCGGGAGCGGGCGACAGTAGGGACTCCCTAACCGCCAGCTCATAATCCGGGTCGGCGGCCTCAGTCGCTTCGCCATCCGACACGGCATTGTCCGCTGGACTCTACTCGGCCTGATGAGCCTCAGGAAGGCCCTGCCTAACGGAGACCCTAAGCTCCGTTTCTGAAGAAGCATGACTGACGGCTCGGCGTCTCCGCCTCCGTGTTACATTCCGAGCTGCAACAAAAGAAGAGTAAACTTATGTTAGCTACGGCTACGGCCAAAGAAAAAGAAATTATGGCAAGTAAGAGCCGTACCCGCGAGGCCGTACTTCTCACCAAACGCAACCCACGTCCTACATTCCTCGGCAAAAGGGATCAACCTGTTCACCAACGCCCTAATGCCGGGAACCTGATTGGGCGTACGCCCTACCACTACACAAGAAAAGAACAAAGAAAAAATGTTAACACCTTAGAAGCAATGTGACGGCGACGCCACGAACCAAAACATGAAAGGGACGGGTAGGTACTTACAGTTGGGGTTCCATATCTCCGGAAAGCCGGTTGCGTCCACTACTAAATCGGAGGTACGGATATAAAAGTACTTCGTCCAAAATTGATGATTAGGCTTATCATCCGCCTCTACGAGCAAGCCCTTCGATCCTCAATTTTTCAGCTGCAGCATCTTGCCCCGCATGTAGCAGGGACTAAACAATTGCAGCAAGTGATGAACAGAGACGTCCACCTCAGCCTTGGCCGCATATGTTGTCAAAGATCCGGCAGATCTTCCATGTGTACGGAGTCAATTGGGCTGGGCAGATGTTGAAAAAACGGCACAATGCCTCCGCCAGGGGATATATGGGGAGCTCGCACCCCATGATAAATGGATACTCATGAATGGCACAGAATCCTGGCCGGTGAACATACACCATATCATCTCCGGCCATCCTCATCTCCACCGTCTCCGGTATGCGGCAGGCCGCCCGGAGACTATTCAGTTGCCTCTCCGTAATAACGGACCTCTCCCATGTATCGGCATCTGCCGGGTGAGTGAAGTCTTTTCGCGTGTACAAATCTCGAGGAAGAAGGTTACTTTCCTTCAGAGGAACGAGTTCCTTCTTCTTCTTCTTACATTTATCTCCAGATCGCCGGGGAGCCCCAGAGCCAGTCTCTGCCCGCTCCGGCTCTCTACGACGGCTACCTTTGGCCATTTTTTTATTAATGTCACTAACTAGGAATCAAGGAGGGAATGCAAGTTGCCGTAAAAAGATAAATTAGGAAGAAAGAAGCGAAAGATCTCTGATGAACTAAAAGAAAGAAGGATATTGAAACTGCCTCCTATTTATAACAAAATTATCGCACGAAATTCGAAGAGTTTTGTACCGGAAAGGGGGCGGGAAACTGAAACGTCAAATCGCCCATTATGACTAAGCCTCGAAAACCGCAGCAGTAATGACGCACGCCGCCTGCAGGCGACGGTTCGAAATAACGTGCCACGTATGCACACCCGCATAGTACCCCACATGGGTTGAATCTATCCGCCCATCGAAGAAACGCCCCGGGCATATCTCCAATAGGCGGAGGGACTATCTGTATGGGGTAAATCAAACAAGTGGTACGACACGACCACGTGTACCCATGGCCGGCCCCGATGAAATAAATAAGGAGGTCGCCCCCGTTTTGAGGACGGCATCATCCATGGACGTCCTCATTAACGGCCGCGTAATAAGAAGGACGCGGCCTCGCCTATGAGACATCAAACTGGCAGATCCATTAAAGAGGGCGTCTCCAGTCCCCCGGCCTATATTTTGATTACGCTTATAATATCAAGGCGTCAATGTAATAAGTTGGGCGAGAGGACCCTCTCATTATATAAGGGAGGGCCTCCCCCATTTGTAAAGGATCTGATTTTCGGATAATAAGACATATTTCTCTCTCTCTATTACTGCTATCACTATTGCTCATTTGTTCGATCTTCTACGTTTTGTTCTTACCATCTCCTTATATTAACTATTTTGTTCACGTTGATTCAACGATCGATCTTCGATTCATATTATCATTGATTCCGATTATCCCATCATCTGTATTGATTGATTAGTTCTAAGATACTTAACATCTTTTGAGTAAACAATATCCAAAAGTAGAAAGCTACTAGTTTCGCGAAGAAACTATCTTAAAACTGATATGTACAAAGTACACTGTTAAAGACAAATTGAATGAAGCTATGACTGGATGCTTAATGAGGAAATGCACGATACATCCTTTTGGTATATGAGATATAAATTGGTATAATTCTTGAATTCTCATCGTGCAGTATCCGTATATGTTTGTAATTGTAAGAATGGTAGAAATCCAACTTCTCATCCAGAAAGAGGCTGGTTCAAGTTTCAATTCGAACTACCTGCATTATTTGCCAATAGATTCTCATCAGCTGGCTCTAATTTAAACTTTACAATGCCTCACTCAGTCGCTTAGGACACTTAAAATGAAGGGTTATTCATCAGTAAGAGAAAGAAACCACAACAAGCACATGGCAATGTTCTGATGATTCCACAGCAATTTCAGCAGTACTTAAGTAAAAAAGAGTACGGAACGAGCAAGCAAAAGATTCAGAACCGATTCTTGTTTTATGTGCCAGAAAAACAAAATACAATAGAATTAGAAGAGAGTTATCTCCGGAAAGAGTTGAGAGATTGGTAAATGATGATGAGAAGGTGATGATGAAACATACGATTTAACTAAAACATAAGGACTTATAATGAATGGTGTAATTAGCAGGCATACCTCAAGACAAGATCACTAAACCAAGATATGTGGCTCCACAGAGAAACAAGAAAGAAATGAGTCCCCTGCAAGTGACTTTCCCTTAAGCAAAGAACTACTAGGATTATTATTTAAGGAAGTCAGATGGTTTGCTTCTTTTTTAAGTTATAGGTGAGCTCACCAGATGACTCCCCAGCCAACACCAGTACAAGGACAGGGACACACTTCAGCAAACTTCTCAGCATCACTGTGGTGTACTCTTCGCGATATCAGATCATCATAGATATCTGTATAAATTAATAACATGTCCAGGCATCAAATATGCTAATGTAGAATTTTATCAAATAAAGAAGGATGTGAAGCAGTTGTAGGCTTACCATACACAGAAAATAAGCTGTTCATGACACCTGCATTTCAGTAACGCTTTAATGAGCAAAAGAGAGTTCATACATTGGAAAAAGAGTTCAATGGTGCATGAAACTTTGCATAACTACTAGGCGAAGGGACTGAAAGTTACCAATGAACAGAATGATGTACCGCAGAATTTTAATCTTTGTTGTTTCTTGCAGAATCCACACAACAACAAGGAAGAGAACAAATCCTGACGGTTTGAGGTCCAAATATCAGTTTAGCCTAGTTTTCATGGTCTCAAAGTATTATACAACCTTGTTGGCTGAATGATCTTACCAATACAAAGGCCGCGGAGTGTCCACTGCAGAAAAGAGACATGACATGATCAGTAAGACAAGTACTGCAACTTCATCATAGAACCGTAAGAACATTATTATTTAGAGATCCAATATCAACTAGCTCAAGTTAAAAAATGTCCCAGTCCTGTTGCAAAGGAGACACTGAGATAGTAATTACATTTCAGAACACCTGCTACATTGAGTTGTACACGGATTTTCAAAATGCACATCTCATAAATTTATGCTAGGCCATTAAGATGAATTTGAGATGCTCTTGGGAATTAATTGTCACTCACATTTTTAGCCACAAAAAGAACAACAATTAGTGTGACCAGTAAACATCCAGCTGCAATTCTTGCTGTAAGGAGCTTGGTGGATGCAAGCACTAATACCATTCCCCAAAATGCTGAACCAAGATCTATAAAGGAGAAAATAAAGTCGATTCCATGATCCAAACAAGATTGTCATGTGAGTTAACATCAGTCGCTG
The DNA here is from genome assembly GCA_032618575.1 of Nicotiana noctiflora. Lineage (NCBI taxonomy): Eukaryota > Viridiplantae > Streptophyta > Magnoliopsida > Solanales > Solanaceae > Nicotiana > Nicotiana noctiflora. The sequence goes on along the minus strand of JASVEL010008910.1, from coordinate 14,148 downwards.
AAAGAGAAAAAACTCATTATAGGCATGTTACAGATAGTAGTGTTTATTTAGACATAAGAAATATGGAACATTATTCTAGTACCAAGATTATTTACATATCAAATCAACCAAGACAAACAAAATCAATAAGTTCACATTTCATTTTGATAAGAACTTTGCAGCCACTGAAATTAAAATGTAACCAGAGAAGTAATAGAAATATACATCCAGCTGGCAAGATGAACCAATATACGCCACCACGTGTTTGTGTAGTGCCACCTTCGTCAGCATGAACCTGTATCCCCTCAACCTGCAGGTGAATACAAGCTTCATAAAATCAGCTAAAAGAGGAAACACAGATCCATTCTGTCACATAAGGCTGAAGATAGGACAATTTATTAATTGGTATGTACAAAGTCATACATGTGGCAATGGCATAGCTAATAAATAGTTGCTAAAAAAATGTTCCCAATTACACAGAAATATGCCCGGGTATAAGGAACTTGAAACAAGCCCTGAATATGTTCAGGGTTTTCTTTTTCTCACTACTGCTATGAGGCACGATAATACAACAGTTCGAACTATAATAGTATATTAGCTAACATCAATCAAAAACTAATTTTATTTTCTGGCATTTATATTGATGAATATGTTCTGGTCAGTGAAGGATGATGCAACTTCTAAAGATAAAAATTGTGAACCATATTCCATCAATATCCAACTATAAGAACATGTAATTTTCAGCTTCCAACAAGTGTCATATCTTTCAGTATTATAAAAAAACTGGGCGAAGGTATGTTTAGCCCAAGGGTGGTCAACTGAACACTTATATTACATAGAAGGTAAAATATTATTACTTGTTATTGAATAAAAAATAGACTCTTAAGTAAACATCCTTGCATAGCCCACTGGATTCGCCACTGCTTGCAGGAAATATGAACCAGCAGTATGATATCGTAACGATTATAAGAAAGAGAAAAGGACTCTTTACATGGCCGCAGGTAAGTTTGCAAGCGATAGCATGACTAGCTTCATGAATAAACACGGTCACAAGCTTGAAAGGTAGTAATAGCACTGTCCTCCAAAGCTGCAAGAAAAAAATACTAACAGATTATCACCAAAAGGAATGGTCACAGGTAGTCACAACAGCTTAAATTTCCAAAAAGGTAGAAGACAAGTAAACTTGAACTGTTTATACTTTACCATGACTACAACATTGACACATCATAGACAATTAAGAAGATAGTGAAAATCATACCCATCCATTGCTATGGATCCAACATGTTGGGCCCTCAATTAATTTGTGATCGGCACGGCACTTTTATACTAGTTTCACTTGGTAAAAGCATCAACCCCTAGCTAGTGGCGGATATAGCACATCATCTACAGGTTCGACTTAACTCAACATTTTCGACACAAAGTGTAGATGTACTTGTGAAAAAAACACAAAAATTTCAAAATATATAAATAAATTTTGAGGCAATTTTTAAAAATGTAATGAATACAATAGCAAGACCTAGAGGTTGAACCATCAAATATAATTGCTAGATCCACCTCGGCCCCTAGCTTACTAGCCGGTCCCCTCCCTTCACCGGGAATTGAAGGAGGATATAACACATTCCTGAGTTTCGAATTTATGAGAGGCAATAAGATAAATAGTACGTACTTCATTCAGCTCTCACAAATCTGAGTTTGCTGATGAAAAGAGGTCAAAGGTAATTAACTACTTAAGAAAAGCTAGCTTAACTAGTATTTTACAGTAGACAATGGTAGTTAACGCTTCGAAACGAAAAAAAAAAGGAGGAAAACAGAGCACTCATAAAGAGGGAAAGGATCATTCCAAGCGATACACATAACAATTAAGATCTGTTAAAATCAAGGAAGTACAGCAAGAATGACAACAGCGCAAACGCCGAGAGTGGCGAGAAAGACGATTTGTTCATGCTTGCAACAATGCTTCAGCTCCCAATTTGGCATGCCTTTAGAGAGGGTACTACTATTGTTTCAATAAGGCGAAAAAAAGGTAGTATCTTCAAACTGGTATTTTTCGGGGCAAAGGGATCAATCATCAATCAAGTATCTTTTTTTCTCAAATGGGTGTGAGTGAGCGACTTTTAAAAGTAGCTTTATTCCCTTTTCCCAGCATAAAAAGCAAAGCAATATGGAGAAAGATGATGAGCTGCAGTTGGTGAACCTTTTACACAAAAAAATTAGCGGCTTTATTTTCCTTCGTATTGAGGGGAGAATATAAAAAATGAGATGGCTGATAATGAATGGTAGAATAAGAAATCAGAATGGGGTGTGTTAGTTTATTCTGAGTCAGTAGTCGGTGGCTATAACTGCTGCGTGGGTTCTTGTGTAATTTTCTGAAACCCATGCCACATGCACCCAATCTCACACTTCCTTTCTACTTGCTACACTCCAATTAAGTGTAACAAATACTGACACAAGTCGTCTACCTTTACTGAATCGTGTCTTGGGAGAAAACATGTTGACTCGACCTTCAAGTTCCTCGGATCTTGGTTTTGGATCTTACTAAATTCACAACTCCACTCTATTAAAAAATCACAGGAGAAAAAAGTGTAGGTCATTAACAAGATTCAAATATTTGTTCTTTGTCCTGAAGTGGACGAAATCATGAGACAGGACATGGCGTTACACCTTTGGTAGAAAGTTATGGAAATGGAGTAATTAATAAGTAGGATTTTTGTTTTAGACTTTAGTGGTTAATGATGTGTTCTAACTACTTTTTTGTTTCCATGGTGCCGGGTCTATTTAGAGGTTATTGCTTTTGTTTTCTTTTATTTTTTTTATTTTTATGATGATGTTATTATTGCTTTAATTTTTTCTGATGAAATTGATGTATCGTCTCTTTTCTCTTTCCGTATTCGTGAATATTTTAAAAATAATTTCTCTGCTCTTTCAGAGTAGAAGTAAGACTTGCTTACAGAGTATCAATCCCAAACCCCACTCGCTAACGTGTTCGTCGTTGTTGTCCTGAAGTGGACGAAAACATTGGAAAGGACACCCTTTTGAGAAACTTCTGTAGTGCTAAATAAAAACGTTGTGACTTGTTATCTTAACAAATAGTACCTCGTGTCCATATTATTTACTTTTTAAAATGTTGCACACCCTTAATATTTCACTAATTAAAACCGTAAGAATAAATTCGTTCAATTTGCCAAAATGATTAGCATTTAAAACTGGAGGGAATAATAATTTGTTAAGCTTAGTACCATATTAAGTTACGCGCTTCTGTTATGGTCCTTTATATTTACACAATAAGCTTAGAAATAGGACCATATTTTAGTGGGTCTTCCTATAATAGATTGCACATGAATATAGTCCAAGAAGATGAGAAAGACATATTTGACATATACTATTAAACACGTGGGCACACGCACACATAAAGTGAACTGATAGATGAGGTAAATAACAAAATATACACGGAAAATAACGAACTCACTACAAATTTACAATACAAATGAGGAAGGGGCGGAGCCATAGTGTTAGTTGCAGGTTCAATCGAACCCAATAGTTTTTGTTTCAATGAATATGTATGAATTATTAATTTAGAAAAATTATAATTCAGAACCCATAAAGTTCAAATTCTAATTCTGTCTCTGAAATGATGTCATCTACCTTCGTCCATAGAAGAATAGGAGATAGAATTTCTAGAATAATCGTCAACAAAACTATTGCCTCCAAAAGCCTTAGTAGAACTAGTAGCATTTGTCGCATCAGTGAAAGAACTAGTGGCATTAGTAGTATTAGTATTAATAGTAGTAGTATTTTTTGTCAAGGCACTAGAACTATCAGTTGTCCATCTGCTTACACGGCCTTGTGTTGCTGGTTTACCAGGTCTTGGTAAAGTAAATGAATCACTTGAAAGCGTGAGATTAACAGAGTTCATGTCGGGCCTATCTGAAACACTAGATTGACAGCATAGCAATCCTAACTGAATACATATTGCTGCTTCATCAGCATCATAGTTTTCAAGGCTAGAATCAACAAGCTCCAAGGTCCTATGTTCTTGAAATAGTTCCCAGGCCTGTAAAAAAAGAGAATATATTTATTTCTACATCCTCAAATTACTCTAGAGGAGAGTGGATGGTTAAATATCAAAAGTTGTTCTAGATCTTTTCCTTCTTCAGGAATGAAAATGGAAGGTTATGTGGCTGTCACTGCCAGTCACTTTTTCCTGCTAATGTGCAGCAGTGAACAACAACTGACTGGTTGTCTGACCAACTATGCACTAAGATGTAATACTACTTTCAAGAAATGCCCATGACAAGTTTTTATTTTGATATAAAAGTTGAATATCTGATTCCCAGGCCAAGCCCTCTTAGGGGACTTGGGAGTAGGTGGGATATCCCGGTATAAATTTTGGGATTAAGTTTATCCCATGTATGGTCGGACGTATTAGCTAAAATCAGTAATATTTTTAAACCAAGAACTTGGTGTAACTTATCCCATATAAAAGATGGGATAAGTCATCCAGGTTATAATCCTGGGACTAATCATGGGATATCCTGGTTTTGAACCAAACGATCCCTTAGTATTTAGTGCTATTCAAGTATGAAATTAAACTCATAATTCATGAAAGCAGTGCAAATCATACACATGCTCAATCACATAAACAATAACTTATACATTGATGTTTTTGGGACTGGAACTTACATAGATTAAGAGGTCTGCCTTTTGCGGATCAAGCCGCCGATCACTGTTCTTCCTTCCACTTACAATCTCCAATAGCAAAACGCCAAAGCTAAACACATCTGCCTTCACGGACAAATAACCATGCAATGCATACTCCGGAGCCATATAACCACTGCATTCAGCAGAAGCAGCTTAGATGACAATTAGTTTAAGGTTGAGCCTGCACTGAAAAAAAGGGCCGGAGGAATGGGAGAAGAGGAACCCCTTTTTCTTTCTTTTGGCGATTCAAAAAAAATACTAGGAAAGGAAATAACACTCACTATGTACCAGATATTTTAAATGTATTTACATGAGTGCCGTCCTCAGGAAACAGCCTCGCCAGACCAAAGTCTGAGATCTTTGGATTTAATTGCTCGTCCAGCAATATATTACTGGCCTTAATGTCCCTGTGTATGATTCTTACAGGGGCTTCTTCATGCAAATAGAGAAGACCTCTTGCGATACCAGTAACTATTTGGAATCTCTTCGTCCAATCCAAAGATGGAGACTTCTCCTTAGCTGAAAAATCACACTTTATTAGTTTTTCCTAAGCCTGATGGTATTCAAGAAATTCTTGGCATCATGAGTGTTTATTTTACCAAAGAGGAAGCAGTCAAGGCTTTTATTTGGCAGATACTCATACACAAGCATCTTTGCAGGTCCTTCCACGCAACAACCGAACAAAATAACCAGATTTTTGTGCTGAATTTTCAATAACAATTTCACCTCATTAGTGAATTCTTTTATTCCCTGTCTTGAATCTACAGATAACTTCTTTACAGCAACTTCCTGACCACTTGGCATCAGTCCCTGTGAAGAAAGAATAATAAAATTAATTCAAGATTGAATTTGTATCTCCTTCATTGACAACTATATAAAGTTCACTAGCTCAGACAGCTGAATTAATTATTAACTGGAGTCCAGGAATTTTAAAACATTTAGTTTTCACTTTTCACTTGGACCAATGAGACTAGAATGCTTGTGATGTATGAAAACTTGTTAGTGATTAGTGAATACGATTTTACAGGTTCAGCTCCTAAGCAGGAGTCCGCGATGGTACTACATGGAAAATTAGCAGATCTTAAAAGGAGGACTTAGGCACTATACAGCAACATCAGCAATAATCTCCTTGTCAAAAAAAAATCAGTAATAATCTCTCCGACAGCCTCTGCCCAGCTCTGTTTAAATCAAAAGCAACACATGACTTGCCTCTTGACCTTCTCTCTCCCATCCAAGAGCTTATCGCCAGTACAGATAACAAACAACCCTTCGCAATCATGGTTACTGTGTGATCACCACAACCACCACAATCCATCTCATGTCCATCATTTGCTAGGATTGTCACCACTTTTGTACCTTTTATCAAATCAACCACGTTTCACCACCCAACAATCAACCCAATTCTGTGAATAGAAGTCAAGATTAGCTGTTGACAAGCTTGTTGCCGTTGACAGCATTATTAATGGAGTCCGAAACTTAAACGATGCTTTTTTGTACAAAAACCACTTTTTTAATGTTTTAAAAAAAGTTACATTAATAGGTAATTCGCAGTATAATACTGCGAATTATTAAAAGAATAATTTTTTTTATGCAATTCGCAGTATTATAATGCGAATTGCTTGAGATGGGCCCAACTCATTTTTGAAATAGCATTTCGCAGTATAATATTGCGAATTAGACTGATTTTACTCATTTTTGGCCCCACCAATAATGATTAACTGACATAACAATAATTCAAATACATAAAAAACAGTATAATACTGCGAATTACTTTGAAAAATTCTACACCCCAAACTCAGACAGACTTGCGTTATTTATAGGCGTTTCAATTTTATAAAAATTCATTCATTACTTAAACTTCAAACGTACGTTCATTATTCTTTTTTCTCTTTATCAATCATTTTTTTACAATGTCTGAAGTGCCAACACTTTCTTGGGGGGGGGGGGAGGGGGGTGAGGTTGTGGTGGAGAATAACTCTGTGAGGTATAGCTCACCTCTACAGTGTCATGTTAATTGCCGCTTAATATGGAGTATGATATATTGGTATCGTTGTTACGTAAAAAAATGAGTGAGTGGAGGCGTTCGGTTAGCCTTAAAGTTACCGGTAGATTTTTTTATTCAGTGACTCCGCAGGGGGGTGCTTATTATTCTGAGTTTAACATCAAGGATGATGAAACTCTTAGAGATCTTTTTGCGGATTCCGGATGAATATAGAGAATTTATTGTAATAAAATTATTGGAAATGTAAGTCAAGGTAGAGGACCTTCCCAGTAATGAGGGCGTGCATAGCACGGATAACCCCCAATCATCGGATGGTTATTCTGGAGCAGTTTTTGCCGGCGAATGACCAGCAACAAAATAATTTTTTCACTTTATATAACCAACAAGACGACTGGTAAACTTCAATTTTACTACGCTTTAGCGATTTTTTTTCATGTTTTAATTGGATTTGTATTAACATACTCATATTTTTTATAGGGGGTACCGTTAGGATTTGAATTTTAAAAGTTATGACCCCGCCCCTAGTTGGAATATGCGTAGGTCTGGAGTATTGGACCACGGTGGTCCATATGGGAGTCATCACCAACATGAAAATATCCATCATGAAACGCCAAGACAATACGATTGTAAATAAAGTGATATAGCTATATCTAAAGTATTTTTCCTGAGTATTGGATAACTTATGTTTTTGTTCTTTTTGTGCAGTGAAAACGAGCTTCTTGAAGCTCCTGACCTCACACAATTGACTATAGACGACGTTTTTACTCGTGATTTGGCAGATGCGCAGAGTTAAGAGGATGATAGTGATTATGACAACAATGCGGATGAGTCTGGGGATGACACACCCTTCCATGATGAGGGTGATGATGAGAAGGAGGAAGTGAATGTTTAATGTGAGCCGACCAGGGAGCATGTTCCTCCACCCCGCTAGACCAAGAGTATACGAGTCTCACGTGCCATTTCATGAGCGAAATATTCCCTACCTTGATAATTTGCCAAGTATGCCTAACGTCGATGCCCTCACAAGGGATGATGAAGAATTACGGTCAGCGATGTGGGATGAGTCTAGACCAGTTGTTCTTAAAAAAGGGCATGTATTTCCCCGATAAATCTCGCCTAATTAGGGCTGTAAAAATCTACAATATAAGAGTGTCGTGAGATGACGGTAAGTGAGTCAACTACGGAGAAATACAAGGTTGTATGCCATAGGTGGTTTATGGGTTGTCACTGAATGTTGCGTGCCACAAAGAAGAAATCAAGTTTGTGGTGGGTAAATTTATTAGCGAGCACAGATGTGAAACGGACACATTCAATGAAAGTCACTTAAACTTGGATGTGGACTTGATTTCCCTTGTCTTGATTCCATTTTGGAAGTATCCATTAGGTTCAAGATTAAAGTGTATTACAACCGTCCACCAGGAGCACGGTTGTACTATAACCAAAAGAAAGGTATATCTCGGTCGCAAACGTGCCTTTGAACTTATTTATGGCGACTGGGATAAGTCTTTTTCAAATCTGCCCAGGTACATGGCCGCACTACAACACTTTAACCCCGTGATTGTTGTTGAATGGAGGCGTGAGCGGAGTCCAGACTGACCGGAATATATTTTCAACTATGCGTTTTGGTCATTTAAGCCAGCAATTGACGGTTTTGTGCATTGTCGTCATGTAATTTCCATAGACGGTACTCATGTCTATGGCAAGTATGATATTAAGCTTTTGATTGCAGTTGCAGTAGATGCCAACGAACAAATATTTCCACTAGCTTTTGCCATTTGTGCCAACGGAAGTAAAGAGGCGTGGACGCAGTTCTTGAACCACTTGAAGCAGCACGTTGTCAAACAACATTCAGGTATTTGTCTAATATTTGATCGGTATGGTTGTATTTTAAGTTATGTACGTCACTTGCCTGAATGGCATAAACCATATGCATACTATCGTTACTGTGTGAGGCACCCGAAGGTCAATTTCCAAAAGAAATTTCCTGACAAGGCCTTGCATGACTTAATGTGGATGACTGCAACTGAACACCAGCAGTGCAAATTCACGAGGCGCATGGAAGCGATCCGGCATATAGAATCGCGAGCCTATACTTGGTTGATGCAACATGAGCTTCACATATGGACATTGCACGCTGATGGCGGCAGACGATGGGGAGCCCTCACTACAAATGTGTCGGAGTCACTCAACGGCTTGTTGAAGTCTGCCCGAGGACTGCTTGTCACTGCCATGGTCCGCATGACATTCAAACAGAGTGCAGAGAGGTTTGTTGAAAGGCATCCAGCTGCATCGGCATTGATGGACGAGCAATATAATTCGCAGTATAATACTACAATTAATCTAAAATCTTGCCTATAAATAACGAGCGCATTTGAGTTATTTTCTGCGCTTAACAACAACCTATAATCAAGATTTTCCATAAAACCAAACTTCTCTTTAAGAAATGTCCCAACGACCCATTCGATGCCCAAAGTGCGACTATGGAATCAAAAGCATGATGTACAATGAATAGGAAGAAGCTGGACGCCGCTACTGGCCGTGTATGAACAAGTTTTATAGGCAACCCGACGTACCTATATGCAATTTTAAGGTATGGGTTGATGAACCATGTGACCGGGAATACTACAAAGACCAGGTGTATCATCTTCAAGATGTGTGTAATGGGCAATGGGACAGAGAGCGCCAATCGAAGCAAGAAATTGAAGAGTTGAAAACGAAGATCAAGGAAGTGGAAGAAGAGAAAAAATAATTGGAAAGAAAGCTCGAGAGGATTAAGTAGAGAATACTAGGCGGTCGTAACTAAGCGATGACATTTACGTGTTAACTATGCCCCGCAATAAACTCCCACAAATCATCAGACCTCTTAGGGCGGAGAGCCTGCATCGATAGCTGTCCCTCCCAAACATAGGAGGACCTATGGTCGCCCAGTAGCACTAGTAGCTGATCATCCGCACATCCAGGATGCGCAGGTGGAGGGAAGGCCATGTCGTCTACTATAATTTAAACAAAATTAATTGTTTGTGTTAGTGTAACAAATTAAATAATTAAGTATAATTAATATTGGAGAGAATAGTTATGTATGGGTTCCATACTTGATTTTCGAGGCCCGGTAGCACCGAGTTATCCTTAATTATTATGTGTCTCAATTTCAACATTTTTAGAATTTTTTTAACTTAATAAATTAAATAATTAATTATGATTAGTATTGGAGAGAATAGTCATGTATAGGTTCCAGGCTTGAATTTCGAGGTCCGGTAGCACCGAGTAATCCTTAATTATTATGCGTCTACATTTCAATATTTTTAGAATTGTGTTACCTTAAAGAATTAAATTATAAATTTTTGAATTGGTATAAATAATTATGTATGGGTTCCAGACTTGATTTTTTAGGCCCGGTAGCACCGAGTTATCCTTAATTATTATGCGTCTCAATTTCAACATTTTTAGAATTTTGTTACCTTAAAGAATTAAATTAAAATTTTTTGAATTGGAGTAAATAATTATGTATGGGTTCCAAACTTGATTTTTGAGGCCCGGTAGCACCGAATTATCCTTAATTATTATGCGTCTCAATTTTCACATTTTTAGAATTTTTTTAACTTAATAAATTAAATTATAAATTTTTGAATTAGAGAGAATAGTTATGTATGGGTTCCAGGCTTGAATTTTTAGGCCCGGTAGCACCGAACAATCCTTAATTATTATGCGTCTCAGTTTCAACATTTTTAGAATTTTGTTAACTTAATAAATTAAATAATAAATTATGTTTAATATTGGAGATAATAATTATGTATGGGTTCCAGGCTTGATTTTGAGGCACGTTAGCACCGACTTATCCTTAATTATTATGCGTCTCAATTTCAACATTTTTAGAATTTTGTTAACTTAATAAATTAAATTATAAATTTTTTAATTGGAGATAATAGTTATGTATGAGTTCCAGGCTTGATTTTTGCGGCCCGGTATCACCAAGTTATCCTTAATTATTATGCGTCTCAATTTCAATATTTTTAAAATTTTGTTAGCTACTCAGACTCTATGCTAAAAGGCTCTAGATTTTACTACGCTAAAAGGCTCTATATTTTACTTCGCTAAAAGACACTATATTTTAGTACGCTACAAGGCTCTACAATATGAACATAACATTAACAATACAAATAACTAAAATAAATAATATTATTTAACAATACAAATTATTTATCAAATTTAATACAAATTATATAAGAATACAAAATATTTATCAAATTTTAAGCATTTTTTGTCACAAAAATAACATAAATTCGGGTATATAAATCAAATATAACACAAACAATTCGGTAGCATTTTTGGTCACAAACATAACATAAATTCGGGTATCAAATAAATCAACTCGGGTATACAAAAGATACAAAATTAAATACAAACATAACATCAATTCACATGGAAACATACTAACAATACTAATATGCATGACTATACGAATTTCGGCATAAACTAAATTGAAATACCCCGATGAAAGTTTTTTGAATATTATTGAAATCGAATTTTTGCACCCGAAAACACGGAATCCAAAAGTTTTTTTTGTGTGTGAGACCTACACTCCTTGCTCTTTATGGGACGGGTGGGCCCGAATTTTTTTAAAAAAAAATAACGGGGGGGGGGGGGGGGGGGGAGGGCACCGGAAACAGGCAGGTTTGTTTCTTAATGGAGGCTTCAATGTTGCTGTCCAAGGAAGAAGAAGGGCCTTATTTTATTAAGGCAATTCACTTTATAGTACTGTGAATTAGTAATTTGCAGTACTATACTGCGGATTGCCTTAATAAAATAAGGATGGGCCCAACTCATAAATTAAACATAGCGTTTTGGTACTTCGCAGTACTATGCGAAATAGATAAAAAAATTAAAAAGTACTTCGCAGTACTCCACTGCGAATTGATTTAACGGCAAAATTTTCGTTAACCCAATTCGCAGTATTGCGAAGTACCCATTTTTGTAACTTTTTTTTTAAACATTGAAAACATACTTTTTGTCTAAAAAGTCATTCATTAAGTTTCTGACTCATTATTAATGAAACATCACAGGAATAGTTTATTGCTGAATACCTATGTAGGCATGTAAATCATTTTATACACTACCTAGGAATTCCCAACAGTGAATATTAGGCTTGAGATAGCAAAGATATTCCTTTGCACTACTCATATGGATAAAGCTCAAAGAAAGCGTGTCACAATTATCTTAGCTGCGCAACAGTAAATACTACATGCACAAACAGCAATTTGAGTTGTTCTGTTGATTGTATGAGCACTCACCTAAAAGCTTAAGATGTGCAGAAGGTGTACATACATGTGTATTTATTTTAACTATGTATTAACGGCGCACTCACATGCAAATGTGATTTATGTGGAAATATTTTTTTATTAACGTGCAGGGGAAGGAAGCTATGTTGGCCCAAGTTCACTCAAAAATTATACTAAATATATACTAAATATAAGGTAAAATTTATTTGGTATTGATTAAAAATGGGATAATTTCATATAAGAATAATTGAGCTCCTCAATTTTCAATTTTATAGCTCATATTTCAATTTACAACCAACTAGCCCAAAAATAATAGGCTAAAATTAAACATTCAACTCCAATAGGTTCTCAAAATTACCATTTAATTTTTAAAAATAATTGCTCAAGCTTTTAAGTTAATTTTCGAATTAGTAATTGTGACTCAAATATTAGTTCAACAAATCAAATCTATTTGAGTGGTAAAAATTAGATTATTAACAAGCTTAAATATGTGAGTATTAATTCCGAAGTTGATTTTGTGAGAAATTTGAAGTGGGTGTTATTTAGACTTGTTAGAAATAGTATAATGATGTTGTATATAAATTTGAAGTCATTTAATGGAGATTTGGACTGGTTTAGAATAGGAATTACAACAGAAAATCGTAGAAGAAGTTCGCATATAGACATTTGTATAAAGGTGTATAAATGTGTATAATAGTGTATACGATGTGTTTATACACTCATATACTCTATTATACAAGATTATACATAATTATACAAAAAACTGACTTCGTCTTCTTCTTTACGTTTTTTCTGAAATTTAACTCAAATCTTGCTCAAATCTACTCCAAATCATTTCAAATTTAAACTTTAAACTCCTTTTGATATTTTCAATCAATTGGAACAACACTCAATCCAAACAACTAAGAATTACAAGAAATTCTATTTTCTAAAGCAAAGCTTTGAATGCCCTTTAATGGTGGACTTCTACTCTTTAATTTTTTTACATTACAATTAGGTGATATTGGGGGAGAAGCAGTAATGGCGGATGGCCCCTTGAAGCATATGTAAAAAAAAAGTGAGAAGAAGAGAGTGAAAATAATAGTTGTGAGAACACAGATTTAACTTCATAGGTTTAGAAGCAATGGTTGTAAGAACATATATTTTGAATTTGCAAGAGCTAGTTTTCAAAATATATACAATATAAGCTAGGTGGGGTAAAACTTAAAAATATGGATCATTTTTTGTTATGGTGTGAAGTGATGTATATTTTTTTTGTAATTCTTTCATTAAAAATAGACTTTAAACATTGACGAAGGGGTTCAAAATTTAAATACCCTTATTGAATTTAACGGCTTTGCTACTGTTAACTGTTAACGTGTGGCGCTAAGACTTGAACTAAGGATATTTGCTTGTTTTATACCATGTTAAATTACGAGGCCACCTAATCGAAAAGTTTAAACTCTTAGATAGGGACACATTTATTTATTTAATCATCTCCCCAACAGGACGGCTTCCAAGTAGATCTCCGATCTTAGAGACATATTAATGCGAAATGTAACAATAATGCAACGAAACAACCATAATTGTTCCCGTAATTGTAGGTATTTTTTTATAGTACGTAAAACAATAAAATTTTAGCGTTTGAGCGGAGAAATTCGCCGCGGTTAACTATAGAACAAAAGCAAAAATCGAGAAAACGCACCTTATAAACAGGTCCAAAGCCTCCGTGACCAAGCTGATTAAGGTCGGAGAAGAAGTTAGTTGCAATTTGTAAACTTCGGAGCTCAAAAAACAAGCCATCTTCCTCGTCATCGGCTTCGGCTCCGACATCGGCGCTGCCGCTTTTCCGTCGTTTCTCTAAACAACTGCACAAACTGGAGAGGAATCCCATAGCAAGTAGAAACATCAAGGAAGGAAGCATCCAGAAAAGTTTAAAGCACCTTTTTTTTTCAAGTTCGTTAGGTACTTAATTAAGATTACGTGTTGAATTAATATAAAGGTACGCAGCTTGATAGTGATTGCGGTGAACTGTTGACTTGTAGCCGGCCCCGCCTTCGCCTGTGCTTTTATATTTTTTCCGACAATACTCTTCGGCGGGGTACGAATGGGTGGAATACGGAAAGACAAAGGGTGTGTTTGTTATATCGGAAAATGTTTTTCCGTATAAAATAAGTAATTAGTAATTTTATTTATTTTTTGGTGTTTGATACG
>JASVEL010008909.1:0-25577 GCA_032618575.1 Nicotiana noctiflora | reverse complement strand
CTAAAAAATAAGTAAGTTGAATACATATGAATACATACGGATACATTTGAATATATTTGAAAACTTACTGGAATTTTTAACAATTAAAAACAAAATTAATTAAAGATGAATACACATGAATACTTATGAATACAAGGCATATGTTTTTAGGCATTCGATATTCTGCCATTCTATTCTCTTCTTTTCGATTGAGCCATTAACCAGGCATATGTTTTTAGGCAAACACAAGTAATTCAATATAGCTTCTGGCGGTAAGATTGATGGCGGTAGTTGTAAGATTAATAATGGCGGAGAAATATTATATTTGAGTGGGAGAATAGTTAAGAAACATGGGTATGTGGGAGAAGAGGGTAAAGTGTATGTAAGAGAGAGAGAGAGAGAGAGAGAGAGAGAGAGAGAGAGAGAGAGAGAGAATGTGTTTATGTGAGTTATACGGTGATTATGTGAGAGGAAAAAAAGGAGAGAGAAATATATTATTTAGCATATATGGTGCCCTAAATTTAGGATATAATTATAAATAGATATTTTGATATAAAGGATAAAATGTATTTATAGAATATAATATTTTAAAATAATATTTATTATTAATAAATAGGGTATTAAGGTTTTCTATTGGGCGTAAAATTTCCTTAAACAATTTTACATGATTTTCATACTAACAAATTGCACATTAATTTTATTTTACACTACGATGCTAAGATCATCACTCTATTCACAATGGAAACTTCCATTAGTCTAAAACTAAATCATGTTACTAAATACAGAATTTGAGCAGATACCGATATACTCCTCATGCTTTTACTTATAACTTGATTTTATCACTTAATACCTTCAGCTTTTCATAAGTGATTATAAGAAATTATAGCTTTTAGTAAAATAAAACATTTAACACATTCTATGCTAAACCAAATGCATGTTATCTTAGGTATAAGTGAACTTCCATTTAAAAAAAAAAAAAAACTTGAACACCATATCAGCACAAATAGGCCATGCTTAGATCAGCTTATCCAAATAAATTGCATCAAAAGAAAGGAATGAATTTGGACATTTATAGGACTATGAAAGATTACACGGAATCTACAATATCTCTTCACCTCAAGACAACAACCAATCATAATCAACCTTCATACGATTTCAAAGTTTACAAGAGAGTAGTAGGCATAAATACTGTTGGTAATATAGTATTCAAAATAAAAAAATCAGACAAGCAGAGAAACATTAGTTTAATAAACATAATAGAAAAATTAATTCCGAGCTCATAAGTTGTTTGTGCGCCCTTAAAGAATTTATCCCCTCATTGTTGCCCAAGATTTTGGATTAATTCCTCCCATGATAGAACAGAATAACTATTCTGCAATATTGGCAATCGAAACTACAGAATTTCAGCGAACTCAATAGGCGGAGCAAATCACACTTGAAACTTATGTTTATTTGAAAATAATGCAACAATATAGAAAAGAGGGGAGAAATTTTCAGATTTTTCATGTCTGATCTCATATCTTAAAAATGAGGCAAATCCTTTATATTTATAGACAAAGGAAGGGTGATACGGAGATGTGTAATCTAAAAGATGCCTCTTCCATTTCTCATTCACACCCCTTATTAAAAACGCAACAATCCCCACACGAATAGGGAATAGACATATGTGAAAAACATGCATGAAAATACTGTATGATTCGCAAGTAAGGATTAACTGCATCTGGATAAGTAAGTTTCCCTTTGAACTTTCCGTAGTGAACGTATGTCGGATATACACGGTCAATCGGTAGAATTGATATCTTTGAACCGTCGAGCTTTGGTGTATACCTAGACAACCATAATCCACACAATCAGCTCTTAATCGTCTTAGGTTCTCATTGTTGTGTTCATTTCAGCCATAAGCACCACCTGGATCATAAGTGTGTAAAGAACTGGCCTTATAGAATTCTCCTTGAAGCATACACTTCACACTTACATAAGTGATTCTTAAACGTGTTATCCCGTACATACAACTATTTATATACCCAGTATCAAACTTAGAAACCATTAACAATCCTTAACGCATTATCCTTAATACTGAACGTTGTCTTATCAAGAGAATGGACCAAAAAAAATTTATTTGACAATGTTGAACTGTCATTAGTGACTTTGTTTGAGCTCCTTGAACCTAGATCTTGGGATCTCCAGTCTTCTAGGTAGAGTTACCACCACAATGACTTGTCCTCGGCCATAGTCACATTCCCTTTGATGATCTTTCAACTACCTCTCTAGTTAGGCCTTTTATAAGTGGATCCAATATATTATCGCTTGACTTTACATAGTTAATTATGATAAATCCCTTGGAGAGTAGTTGCCTAACGATTTTATGTATTTATCATATTTGACAAGATTTTCCGTTATATATAATTTGACCATTGCAATGTATACATATAGGTGCAAAATGTTTGGGCCAAAATGGAATATCAAGAAATTTCGGAGGCATCCGGCTTCTTCATCGGCCTTCTTTAAGGCTATAAACTCAACCTCCACTGTAGAGCGGTCAATGTACATTTGTTTGGATGAATTCCACGATATCGGTCCTCCATTGACTATCTAGAATCGGTTGAACCGGTGATCTAATTTGCATCACTGTACCCCTTTATTATTGCGGGACACCTATTGTAATGCAAAGAATAATTTGGAGTATATTTCTAATACTTCAAAACTTGTTTAATTTTCATGAAAGTTCAATGTAAACTTTCTTATGTTGTAGACTAATACGTCTCGACTTTTGATTGAATAGTATATTATTACAACAGTTGGAATGATTGTCATCCATTGTGACCATAACCTTTTAATATATAAAATATTTATCAATCACTCCATCATTTTCAAGCATTTGTATGTTATTTATTCATACGCCTATATTATATGCAACTTTTAGCACCTCCATTCATGAAACAAATCCAACTTCTAATGTATTTTTTTCATGTTGATCGGTTGGTTCACCTCATTATAGGCCAACGTATTAATACAATCATTTATGAACGGAAATGTTTATACAAGACATATAAACACACTTTCCATAAGACGTCATGTGACGACCCAAAAGGTCATTACATATTTTCTTCTGAGGCCTTGAAAACCTCATTTTAGATGCCTCAATTTGCATGCGCAGTCCGGGCGCATAGCAAAATTTTTATGTTGAAATATGTGAATTCTGTAAAAAAATTAAAGAATTTTGATATTAATATGATTATAGTTGACTTTGGTTAATATTTTTGGTAAACGGACCCGGACCCGAGATCGGACTATCCCGGAAGGTCCATAGAAAAATATGGGACTCGAACATGTGCCCGAAGTCGAAATTCGAGGTCTAGAACCTGCATAAAAGAATATTTTTATTAAATTATTTTTCTAAAATTATTAAGGAAAATAAAAATAAAAATTGATTAAAAGACTATGGTATCGGGCTCGTATTTTAGTTCCCACGCCCGGTACAAGTCTTGATATTATTTAAGTGCTTCCACCAAAGTTTGGTCGAAATCGAACGTCGTTTGACGTGGTTTGGACTATAAGTTCCAAGTTTGAAAGTTTATGAAGTATAAAAGGAGAATCATGAGTTTTGAGGCTTGATTCTATGTAAGTGATGTTATTTTGGCGATTTGATCGCGCGAGCAAGTTCGTAGGATATTTTTGAGGTTGTGTGCATGTTTGGTTTGGAGCCCCAAGGGCTCGGGTGAGATTTGGATAGGCATCGGAGTGCATTTTCTCATTTTGAAAGACTTGGTATCCTTCAGACCTGCAGGCTTCGCAATTGCGAAGCCACCCTCGCAAAAGTGAACTCGCAATTGCGAGACATCCATCGCAAATGCGATCCTCCCCCAGGGCAGCAGTCTTCGCAAATGCGAAGAAGCACATCGCAATTGTGACTGACCTACTTCGCAAAAGCGACCAATGGGTCGCAAATGCGAACCTTCCTCTCCCAGCCCTAGTTCGCAAATGCGAACTAGAATCTCGCATTACCCAAGTTTGCCCTATTCGCAAATGCGAACATATGTTCGCATTTCCCATATCTGCAACCTGCAATTTTCATACTTAGGCGATTTTAAAGCCTCATTCTTCATATTTCTCAAACCCAAGCACCCATTGGCGATTTTTAAAGAACCTTTCTATCCCCAATCCAATTGTAAGTTGATTTTCACTTAATTCCTTCAATCATTAACATCATTTATCATGTTTCCATCTAAAAATCAAGGTTTTTCATGGGCAAAAATGGGAATTTTGGGTAGAACCTAGGTTTTATATAAATTGGGGAGTCGAGCCTCGATTTGAGGTTCGATATAAAAACAAATTATATATTTAAACTCGTGGGGGAATAGGAAACAGGATTTTGGTTCGAACCTTGATTTTCGACCACGTGGGCCCGGCGACATTTTGGGAATTTTTGAGTAAAACTTTGGGAAAACTATTTTTATGCATTCAAACCAATCCATATAGTGTTTATTAAAGTAATTGAACAAATTATGATTAGATTCGAGCGAGTTGGAGGTTTAATTACGCGTAAAACAATACCTAAAGGTTTAGCGGACTTCAAGACTTTGAGGTAAGTGTCTGGTCTAACCCTAGCTTGAGGGAATATGAGTTGAGTCTTGTTGCTAATTGCTACGTGATCGATTACAATGTATAGGCATGGTGACGAATATCTATACATTGGTGTCCATCATGACCGTGAGTCCTTATGATATGAATTCCAAGTTGTTGGAGAATGTCTATACACTGTTAATTATATTCCCTTGCCGGGATGGTTGAACTATTAACTGTGCTCCCTTGCCGGGATGATTGAACTATTAATTATGCTCCCTTGCCGGGATGATTGGGCTGTTAATTGTACTCCATTGCTGGGATGTTTGCTACGTAATTGTCTAATGTGTATCCCTTGTTTTTGACTATTGTTTAGGGATTTAGACTGGTCAAATAATATCGAGGATCGGGTTGCACACCGCAACAATGATAAATGATAAATAATGTGGATCGGGTTGCACGCCGCAATGATGATATATGGATCAGTGGATCGAGTTGCACGCCGTAACGATGGTAATTATAGAGCGGATTGCATGCCGCAACAGTGGTAATTATGGAATGGGTTGCACGCCGCAACGGTTGTTGACATCTGTGGTTATGTTTAAATAGTTATTCTTGTTTCACTGTGGAATTAAGCTATTTTGGTTGTTACTCTGGATTACATATTTTATTGTATTTCCCCCGCAACATGTTCTCCCTCCCTTGATGTTGATTTTCTTGGTATTCGATATTCCGCTATATATCTTATAACTGCACAGATTTATGTGGTGTCCAGTCTAGCCTCGTCACTACTTCGCCGGGGTTAGGCTAAACACTTACCAACACATGAGGTCGGTTGTACTAATACTACACTTCTGTGTATTTTTGCACAGGTCCAGGTTTTGAGCAGCAGCAACAGTAGTTCGATAGCAGGGTTTCATTACTACGAGACTAAGGTAGCTTGCAGGCGTCCGCATGCCCGACGTCTCTTCTTATGCTTTACATTTATACTGTAGTCTCATTGTTTCGAGACAAACAACTGCTATATTTCTTTCAGACCATTATATGTAGTTTATTCTTAGTGGTTCGTGAGCTTGTGACTCCACATCTTGGGTATAGGATTTTATTGAGTAGTTCATATTTATTTTAGACTTATGATAGTAGACTTCCGCAACTATTGTTATTATTATTGTTCATGCTATTAAATTGACAACATGACAGTTTTATCTATGAAAATGGTGAGTAAACTGGCTTGCCTAGCTACCACGAGTAGGCGCTATCACGATCTCGATGGTGGGAAATCCGGGTCGTAACAAGTTGGTATTATAGCACTAGGTTACATAGGTCTCACATCTCATGAACAAACTTAGTAGAGTCTGAGGGGTAGTTACGGAGACGTCTGTACTTGTTCCTCAAAGTCTATTGAGTTAGGAAAAATATCTCTCATTTTTTCTTTCTTGTCGTGCGATTTGGTTCCTCAAATGCTGATTGAATTTCTACTCTGATCTTTCACAGATGGCGAGAACACATGCTTCCTTATCTGCTGATCAGCAGTGCTAGCCTCAGGCAGCTCCCGCGAGGGGCATATGCCGAGGTCGTGCCGGAGGCTATGGTAGGGGCAGAGCTCAGCCCCAGGAAGCTGTTCCTGAGGTGGAGCCTCATATTGAAAATGGCGAGGAGGTTCCAGCCCCAGCAGATCCAGTGGGCCCAACTTAGGTCCCAGGAGGGGTTATGTTCACCCCGAATCTTCAGGATGCTCTGGTCCGGATAACAAGTTTTATGGACAGTGTCGCCAGAGATGGTTTTCTACCAGTTGCACCAGCTACTTCTCAGGCTGGAGGAGGGGTTCAGACTCCTGTTACACATACTCCGGAGCCAGTAGCTCCCCAGGCTCAGGCCCTAGTGGTTCAGCCTGCAGTGGCAATTCAGACAAGCATTTCAGCTCAGGCCGAAAATGGAGCGGCCATGTCTTCTGATGCCTTGTGGAGACTTGATCAGTTCTCCAAGATTTTTACCACCACCTTTAGCGATGCTTCATCGGAGGATCACCATGACTTTCTATTCAGTTGCCATGAGATTCTCAGAACTATGGGGATAGTGGAGACCAACGAGGTCGATTTTTGCACTTTCACGCTTGCAGGATCTACCAAGACTTGGTGGAGAGATTTCTGCTTATCTAGACTAGCAGGGTCCCCAACTTTGACATGGGATTAGTTTGCAGAATTATTCTTGGAGAAGTTTCTCCCCGTCACTCAGTGGGAGGCACCTCGGAGGCAGTTTGAGCGCCTCCAGTAGGGCTCCATGACCGTTACTCAATACGAGACTAGATTTGTGGATTTGGCATGGCATGTAGTTATGATACTCCCTTCAGAGCGGGAGAGGGTCTGCAGGTTCATTGACAGGTTGATTTAGCCGATCCGACTTTAGATGGCTATGGGAGTTGGTAGTGACATATCCTTTCAAGAGGCGTCTAACGCGGCCCATAGAGTTGAGATGGCCCTAACTTAGGGAGGTGGTGAGATGTCAGATAAGAGGCTTCGTCATTCTGGCAGATTTAGTGGTGCCTCATCTGGAGGCAGGGATTCTTATGATAGGGGCCAGTCTTCTAAGCCTTTTCAGTCAGCCCTCGGGCTTCACATGGTGGTTCAGGTGATCGTGGCTTCCGTGAGCAGTATTCAAACCAATAGCCCATCAACGCACAACCTCTTCAGAGTGTTCGTGGAGGTCATTCGAGCTATCAGGGCCAATCTCGTCATTCCGAGGGGTGTTATGAGTGTGGAGATCTCAGTCACATTAGGAGATATTACCCGAGATTAAGGGGTGCACAGACACAGCAGCAGGGTCCTCGTCCCATGATTTAGGCACCGGCTAACCCACAGCCTGGTCAGCCAGCTAGGGGGGTAGGGATCATAGAGGTGGAGGTCGAGACCGTAGAGGTGGCCATCCCGCCAAGGGTGGAGGTCAGCCGGTGGATGACCATCCTAGAGACATAGTTTGGGGAGGTGGTGCTGATCCTCGATTTTATTCTTTACCAGCCAGGCCAGAGGTAGAGGCGTCAGATGCTGTGATTACAGGTACTATTCTGGTTTGCAATAGAGATGCTTCAGTACTATTTGACCCTAGTTCTACATATTCATATGTGTCTTCCTACTTTTCACTATGCCTGGCGGTGTCTAGTTATGCCTTGGACATTCATGTCTATGTGTCTACGCTAATAAGTGACTCCATAGTAGTCGACCAGGTGCATCATTCGTGCGTGGTTGTGTTTGAGGGTCTTGAGACCCTTGTTGATTTATTACTGTTAGATATGGTAGACTTTGATGTTATATTGAGGATGGATTGTTTTTCCCCGTATCATGCTATCCTAGATTGTCACGCCAAGACCGTGACCTTGGCTTTGCCAGAATTACCCCGACTAGAGTGGAAAGGGAAACTAGGTCACGTCACCCGCAATATTATTTCATACGTTAAGGCTCGACGCATGGTCGATAAAGGGTGTTTAGCTTATCTGGCGTATGTTTGTGACACCAGCACAGAGGTTCCTTCTATTGACTCTGTTCCTATTGTACGGGAGTTCCTCGAGGTTTTCCCTTCAGACCTGCCGGGTATGCCGCCCGACAGAGATATTGACTTCTGTATTGATCTGGCTCTGAGCACTCAGCGTATTTCTATTCCACCATATTGCATGGCTCCGCCAGAGTTGAAAGATCATTTGTAAGACTTGATAGACAAGGGCTTTATCAGGCCTAGTGTTTCTCCTTGGGGTGCGCTGGTGTTATTCGTGAAGAAGAAGGATGGTTCGATACGGATGTGTATTGATTATCGACAATTAAACAAGGTGACAATCAAGATCAAGTATCCACTGTCGATGATTGATGGTTTGTTCGACCAGCTCCAGGGAGCAAGGGTTTTCTCAAAAATGGACTTGCGGTCTGGCTACCATCAGCTGAAGATTAGGGCGTCTGATATCCTTAAGACAACATTTCGCACTCAGTATGGACACTGCGAGTTTTTAGTCATGTCTTTTAGGTTGACAAATGCCCAGCAACATTTATGGAGTTGATGAACTGAGTGTTCAGGCCTTATCTAGACTTGTTCGTGATAGTCTTTATAGATGATATCCTGGTGTACTCCCACAACCAGGATGAACACGAGCAACACCTCAGAGTGGTTCATCAGTCTCTGAAGGATAACCAGCTATATGCCAAGTTTTCGAAATGTGAGTTCTGGTTGAGTTCGGTGGCATTTCTGGGCCACATCGTATCAGTGGAAGGTATTCAGGTGGACCCAAAGAAGATTGAGGCAGTCCAGAATTGGCCTCGACCGGCTTCATTGACTGAGATCCGGAGTTTCTTGGGATTAGCAGGTTATTACCGTCGATTTGTAGAGGGGTTCTCTTCTATTGCAGCCCCGATGACCAGGTTGACCTAGAAGGGTGCCCAGTTCAAGTGGTCAGATGAGCACGAGGCGAGTTTTCAAAAGCTCAAGACAGCTGTGACTACGACACCAGTGTTGATTTTGCCCATAGGTTCAGGGCCTTACATAGTCTATTGTGATGCTTCCCGTACTGGTCTTGGAGCGGTATTGATGCAGGATGACAAGGTTATTGCATATGCATTGAGATAGTTGAAAATCCATGAGAAGAATTATCTGGTTCGTGACCTAGAGTTGGCAGTAGTTGTTCATGCCTTGAAACTTTGGAGGCATTATCTATATGGTGTGGCGTGTGAGGTTTACACGAATTACAAGAGTCTTCATTACTTGTTCAAGCAGAAGGAGTTGAATGTGCGATAGAGGATATGGCTAGAGTTGCTGAAAGATTATGACGTTACTATCTTATATCACCCAGGTAAGGCTAATATAGTGGCTGATGCGTTGAGTAGAAAGTCCTCCATCATGGGTAGTCTCGCTTATATTCCGGTCAGCCAGAGATCGCTTGCTTTAGATGTTCAGGCCTTGGCCAACTGATTTGTGAGATTAGACATTTTTGAGCCTAGCAGAGTTTTGGCTTGCACGATTGCTCGTTCTTCTCTATTGGAGAGTATTCGTGAACGACAATTTGATAATACCCATTTGTGTGTCCTAAGAGACACGGTACAACGGGGAGGTGCTATGAAGGTAACCTTAGGTAATGACGGGGTGTTGAGATTACAGTGGCGAGTTTGTGTGCCTAATTTTGATGGGATTCAAGAGTTGATCTTAGCGGAGGCCCATAGTTCTCGGTATTCTATTCACCCGGGCGCTGCGAAGATGTATCAGGACTTGTGGCAGCATTATTGGTGGCGTAGGATGAAGAAGGACATTATTGCGTTTGTCACTCGGTGTTTAAATTCTCAGCATGTCAAATATGAGCACCAGGGCCTGGTAGTGTGTTTTAGAGAATTGAGATTCCCGGGTGGAAGTGGGAGCGGATTACAATGGACTTCATTACTGGACTTCCATTGACTCGGAAAGTTTGATGCTATTTGGGTCATTGTTGATAGACTGACCAAGTCAACACATTTCATTCCAGTAGCAGTCTCCTATGCATCCGAGAGGTTAGCTGAGATTTATATCCGGGAGATTGTTCGCCTTCATGGGATGCCGATATCTATTATCTTTGATCGGGGTACGCAGTTTACCTCACGCTTTTGGAGATCAGTTCAGCAGGAGTTAGGCATCTAGGTTCAGTTGAGCACATCATTCCATCTTCAGACGGACAGTTATTCTGAGCGGACCATTCAAATTTTGGAGGATATGCTTCGAGCTTGCGTCATTGACTTTGGAGGCTCGTGGGACTAGTTCTTGCCTTTAGCAGAGTTCACCTACAACAATAGCTACCAGTCTAGAATTCAGATGGCTCCATATGAGGCGTTGTATGTTAGGCGATGTTGGTCTCCAGTAGGATGATTTGAGCCGGGAGAGGTTTGGTTGTTGGGTACTGACTTAGTTCAGGAGGCCTTAGATAAGGTCAAGACTATTCAAGAGAGTCTGCGTTTAGCTCGGTCTAGACAGAAGAGTTATGCAGACCGTAAGGTCTGAGATGTAGATTTCATGGTTGGTGAGCGAGTATTGCTCCGAGTGTTTCCTATGAAGGGCGTGATGAGGATTGGAAAGAAGGAAAAGCTTAGCCCTAGGTACATTGGTCCGTTTGAGATACTTGATCGAGTGGGAGAAGTGGTGTATAGACTTGTATTGCCACAAAGTTTATCAGTCGTGCATCCAGTTTTCCATGTATCTATGCTTCAGAGGTATCACGACAATCCTACACATGTGTTAGACTTCAGTACTGTCTAGTTGGATAAGGATTTATCTTACGAGGAGGAGCCGGTAGCTATTCTAGACTAGCAAGTTCAACAGTTGAGGTCGAAGACCTTTCCTTCAGTGCGTGTTCAGTGGAGAGGTCAGCCACCTGAGGCTTCGACCTGGGAGTCCGAGTCTGATATGCGGAGCCGTTATCCATATTTGTTCCCTGACTCAAGTACTTCTTTCTCTTGTCCGTTTGAGGATGAACGGTTGTTTTACAGGTGGAGGATGTAACGACCCAAAGGGTCATCACCTGTTTTCCTCATCTGTTCCGTGCTTCTGAGGCCTTGAAACCTTATTTTATTTTGTCTTGATTTGTGAGCGCAGTCCGGGCGCGTAGCCGAAATTTTTTTATGTTGATATATGTGAATTGTGTGAAAAATTTGAAGAATTTTGATATTAATATGATTATAGTTGACTTTAGTCAACATTTTTGGTAAACAGACCCGGACCCGAGATTGGACTGTCTCAAAAGGTCCGTAGAAAAATATGGGACTCGGGCATGTGCTTGGAGTCGAAATCCGAGGTCTAGAACCTGAGTAAAAGAATTTTTCTGTTAAATTGTTTTTCTGAAATTATTAAGGAAAATGAAAATAAAAATTGATCAAAAGACTATGGTATCGGGCTCGTATTTTGGTTCCAATGCCCGGTACAAGTCTTGTATATTGTTTAAGCGCTTCCTGCAAAGTTTGATCGAAATCGGACGTCGTTTGACGTGTTTTGCACTATAAGTTCCATGTTTGAAAGTTTGTGAAGTTTAAAAGGAGAATCATGAGTTTTGAGGTTTTATTCTATGTAAACGATGTTATTTTGGCGATTTCATCGTGCGAGCAAGTTCGTAGGATAATTTTGAAATTGTGTGCATGTGTTGGTTTGGAGCCCCAAGGGCTCGGGTGAGATTTGGATAGGCATCAGGAGTGCATTTTCTCATTTTGAAAGACCCGGTATCCTTCAAACCTGCAGGCTTCGCAATTGCAAAGCCACCCTCACAAAAGCGAACTCAAAATTGCGAGATATCCATTGCAAATGCGATCCTCCCCCAGGGCAGCAATCTTCACAAATGCGAAGAAGTGCATCACAATTGCGACTGACCTAGCTTCGCAAAAGCGACCAATGGGTTACAAATGCGAACCTTCCCCTCCCAGCCCTAGTTTGTAAATACAAACTAGAATCTCGCATTTTCCATTTCGCAGATGCGAACATATGTTCGCATTTCCCACATCTGCAACCTGCTCATACTTAGGTGATTTTAAAGCCTCGTTCTTCATATTTCTCAAACCCAAACACCCATTAGCAATTTTTCAAGAACCCTTCCATCCCCAATCCAATTGTAAGTTGTTTTTCACTTAATTCCTTCAATCTTTAACATCATTTATGTTTTCATCTAAAAATCAAGGTTTTCATGGGCAAAAATGGGTATTTTCGGTAGAACATAGGTTTTCTATAAATTGAGAAGTTGGACCTCGATTTGAGGTACGATTTCAAAATAAATTATATATTTGAACTCGTGAGGGAATGGGTAACTGCATTTTGGTTCGAACCTCAAATTTTGAGTTTTCGACCATGTGGGCCAGGGATCATTTTGGGAAAATTTAAGTAAAACTTTAGTAAAACTTTCAAACTAATTCATATAGTGTTTATTAAAGTAATTGAACAAATTGTGAATAGATTCGAGCGAGTTGAAGGTTGAAATACGAGGTAAAGCAATAGTTGAAGGTTAAGCGGACTTCAAGACTTTGAGGTAAGTGTTTGGTCTAACCCTAGCTTGAGGGAATACGAGTTGAGTCTTGTTGCTAATTGTTACATGATCGAGTACGATGTATAGGCATGACGACGAGTATCTATACATTGGTGTCTAGCATGACTGTGAGTCCTTATGATATGAATTCTATGTTGTTGGAGAATGTCTATACACTGTTAATTGTGCTCCCTTACCGGGATGGTTGAACTATTACTTGTGCTCCCTTGCCGGGATGATTGAACTAGTAATTATGCTCCCTTGCTGGGATGATTGGGTTGTTAATTGTACTCCCTTGCCGGGATGTTTGATACGTAATTGTCTACTGTGTATCCCTTGTTTTTGACTGTTGCTTAGGGATTTAGACTGGTTAAATGATGTTGAGGATCGGGTTGCACGCCACAACGGCGATAAATAATAAATAATATGGATCGGGTTGCGCACTGTAATGGTGATATGTGGATCAGGTTGCACGCATCAACGATGGTAATTGTGGAGCGGGTTATACCCCACAACAATGGCAATTATTGAACGGGTTGCACGCCGCAATAGTTGTTGACATATGTGGTTATGTTTGAATAGTTATTCTTGTGTCACTGTGGAATTAAGCTGTTTTGGTTGTTATTCTGGATTAAATGTTTAATTGTATTTGTAATGGTCAAAATTCGACCATATAATAATCGACAATAAGTACGGTTAACAAACGACATGACCTCCCTTGACTAAAATCATTTGAATGCACAATTAAGATGATCCGTGAGATTATGGCCTATTCACTTTTGTCGGAGACAACCTCTTAACGTGGGCCATAACACTAAAATTCGCGGGGCACGTTTATCTCTATAAATACCAAGAAGAAAGAGAAAGAGGGGGTTCCTCTCCTTCCCCATGGGGGATCTAGAATAAATTGAGCAAAACAAGGAGGGAGAATGAGAGAAAGATGGAAGATCAAAAAGAACATGATTGTAAAGTTCTGAACCTCCATACGGGGAGGCAGACCACCCTATTATCATCAATAAAGATCATCCATACTTTTTGTCATTAGAAGAATTACTATTAACCATCTTTTCCCTTGCTTGATTCTTGATTTGTTACGACTTGCTATGATTGGCCCTCAACCTACATATATCATTTTGTATTCGTAAAGTAATCGATAACTTTCGAGTCAAACAATTTGGCGTCGTATGTGGGGATTTCCTAGCAAGATCGCGTAGCTCTTCTTGAAATCAAAAGCAAAGGTGAAACGTCGAGAAAGGGAAAAACAACCCAATCAGAGCAAGCCTTCTCCATCTCGTCTGCACACTTTCAAAATCAGGCCATGCGCCTTCGCTAATTAATTCAACTATGATTGAAGTAGGATTCGGGCTACGCGCCCTCGACTCCAAATAATCAACAATATTTAACTACAGCTGAACTGGAACTCAGGCCACACACCTTCGCCAACTAATTCAACTACGGTTGAAGTAAGATTTGGGCTACGTGCCCTCAACTCCAAATAATCAACAATGTTCAACTACAGTTGAACTGGGACTCAGGCCACGCACCTTCGCCAACTAATTTAACTACGATTGAAGTAGGATTCGGGCTATGCGCCCTCGACTCTAATAATCAACAATGTTCAACTACAGTAGAACTAGGACTCAGGCTATGCACCTTCGCCAATTAATTCAACTATGGTTGAAGTAGGATTCGGGCTATGCGCCCTCGACTCCAAATAATCAACAATGTTCAACTACAGTTGAACTGGGACTTAGGCCAGTGCCTTCACCAATTAATTCAACTACGGTTGAAGTAGGATTCCGGCTACACGCCCTCGACTCCAAATAATTAACAATGTTAAACTATAGTTGAACTGGACTCAGGCCACGCGCCTTCGCCAACTAATTCAACTACGGTTGAAGTAGGATTCGAGCTACGCGCCTTCGACTCCAAATAATGAACAATGTTCAACTACAGTTGAATTGGTACTCAGGCCATGTGCCTTCGCCAATTAATTCAACTACGGTTGAAGTAAGATTCGGGCTACGCGCCCTCGACTCCAAATAATCAACAATGTTCAACTCCAGTTGAATTGGGACTCGGGTCACGCGCCTTCGCTAACTAATTCAACTACGGTTGAAGTAGGATTCGGGCTACGCGCCCTCGACTCCAAATAATCAACAATGTTCAAGTACAGTTGAATTGGGACTCCGGCCACGCGCCTTCGCCAACAAATTCAACTACGGTTGAAATAGGATTGGGGCTACGCGTCCTCGACTCCAAATAATCAACAATGTTCAACTACAGTTGAACTGGGACTCATGCCATGCGCCTTCGCCAATTAATTCAACTACGGTTGAAGTAGGATTCGGGCTACGCGCCCTCGACTCCAAATAATTAACAATATTCAACTACAGTTGAACTGGGACTCAGGTCACTCGCCTTCGCCAACTAATTCAACTACGGTTATTAGTAGGATTCGGGCTACGCGCCCTCGACTCCAAATAATCAACAATGTACAATTACAGTTGAACTAGGACTCAGACCACGCGCCTTCGCCAACTAATTCAACTACGGTTGAAGTAGGATTTGGGCTATGTGCCCTCGACTCTAAATAGTCAACAATATTCAACTACAGCTGAACCGGGACTCAGGCCATGCGCATTCACCAATTAATTCAACTACGGTTGAAGTAGGACTCGGGCCACATGCTCCCGACTCCGAACAATCAACAAAGATCAACGATAGTTGAATCAGGACTCCGGCCATATGCCTCCACCAAAAAAAACTGACAAGTAAACTGAGGCACAGAACAAGCACCCTCGCCGACCAAGTGAGTATGTTTAACTCTTACTAAAATGAAAGACATGTGAGATTCGGCCCCGGCCAAACCACTAGGTCGCATTTTCGTCCCCACTGCGAATAGCACGACCACATCCGAAATGGGACTAAGGTTAGAAAGAATCGTCCTCAAAGGCGTGGCTTGACTCGGCCACCCGAGTCACTAGGGGACAGGCCGCCAACGTCCAAAAATTAGTACCCCCTATAATCGAATATCAAAACCAAATTAACCTACCCCCAAAACGCAAAAGAAACAAACAGTAAACAAATGAAAAAAGGGGAATTCCCCCTCGTTCATAAAACAATCACTGGCCACGCCCGCTTATATCCGTCCAAACACCGTCCAAAAAAAGAAAGAAGAAAAACAATAACGTACAAAAAAAAAAATACAGCAACAGCTACTAAAAAAATGAAGAAACTACTTTTTTCACTCAGCGCCGTCCGCACCATCACCTGCCCCAGCCGCATCGTCACCTGCACCACCTGCACTGCCACCTGCAGCCTCCACATTATTGCCAGCTGCCCCAAGCTCCCACCAGCCCTATCATCAATCCCAGGCATTTCGACATTGAAACCGCACTCCATACGAGCCTTCTGTGCCCTTTGGCATGCCCCATCGAAAGTGGCTTCAGATATGATGCCGACCTCAAATAAATTCTTATATACATCCCACTGGGCCTCAGCATTAACCCAAATCTTGCGAGAATGGCCCGTAAAAGCGGACTACTCCTAGAGACGCCTATTCTCTTCTTCTAAAAGCGTGATCTACCCCGCCGCATCTTGAGCACCCCACTCTAGGACCCAATCCGCTCTTCAAGGCTACCCTCTATGAAGGCAGCAACAACTCTCACCAATGACAACTGAGATTCATTGGTGCAGATAATCCCCTGCAACTCATCAACTCGGGCTGAGGCATCAACCAACCTACGCTTTGAAGCCGCCGTCTCCCCTTCCAGCACGACAACCTTACCACTCCACTCTGAGGTGACTTCCATCACCTTGGTCAAAAATAAATGCTCACACTCAATCGAGGCCCTCCTTCCGGCCTCGAGCTCATCATCCTTCCGACGTAATTGATCCTCTAAAGCCCTTATGCGACCAAGTGCGTGGTTCGCCTGTAGCTCCCTCCTCACCAACTCTTCAACCATAGCCCGATTATGGGGGTCATTCCTCATACGCAAGCTCATCTCCCTACACTTGTCTCGATAGCGATGACAATTTTCAAGCATCCGCAGAAATACCCCCGACCGAACTTTGGCTCGGCAGAGACTCTCCACCTGCAACAAAAAGGCCTGCAAAACAAGAAACAACGATTCAGGCAGGAAATAAAAAACAAGGTAAAGGGAAAGAAAACAAGCTTCCATCTCTAAACACGTACCCTCATTCCCATCACGGCCACCTCGTTCATCAGACCGGCATCTGTAACCTCCTTCAACGACTCATTCTCTACCGCAGAACACAACTTCCCAAACTGTGACACCATACTGGATCCAGCAGCAGCGAATTCTCATCCATAGGAACCTCAATAAGGCACAACCTCACATGTGGGTGAACAACTGCACTTGTGACACCCTCACGGAACATGCGGACGTCCTCAGAATCCAAATCCAAGTCTGATGCGGACCCATCTCCTACTGCCGCCACTTCCGCCGAAGGGGTACTCGACACGCCAATATCCACAATCACACGAGAAGCCTCCCCTAACTCGGCCATGTGGGTCGAAGATTGGGCCGTTAGAGTAGCACTTCCTTCTCGATCCGTGCGGACCTGAACATTATTTTCCCTCAACCCGTCCCCAGGAGTGCACACCACGGCCGTACCCTCTCCCACCTTAATAGGAGGAGAATCCACATTTATTATGACAGAGGGAACAGGCACAGCTGCTACAAGAGGAGCCGAAGTGAAAGCAACCCTACGCCTAGTCAAAGGCCTGTCTTCCTCGTCACATGAAGATGAGCCATCTTGAGGGCGAATGGTCCCCGACGGACCTTTGTCACGAAATAGAGGACGAGAAGGAGAGGGAGCCGCAGAAGAATCAACCAACACGGTTCTCGGTACACGACATGGCATCGATACCGCAAAGAACCTAACAATCGCGCTGGGCCATCGAAATGCTAGTTGAGGAGCTCTGCCGCAGTTCACCCTCCATGTAACAGAAAGACAAGATCAACTCGAGAAGCTACTAAGCTCGAAACATAATGAGTCTGAAAAACATAACTTCTTACCCGCGGTTTACCCCTGGCGAATCCCCTCGGTGTGTGGAACCACAGCTTCGAGCCATCCGCACAACCCAGAAAATGAAGCCAGTGGCAACCTCTCGGCTATAAAAGCAATGACAAGACAATGATAACCTAAGCACAGTAAAACAAGGGAGTAAAGGAACAAAGATTATCGTTAAAAAATAACTCACGTCTGTGATTCAGACCTCCGGGAACCCCGAGGAAGGCGCCACCAAGTGCTCAGTCCTAATATAGAAGAATTGCTCGAACGGACGAGGCTCAACTTCATCATTTAATGCAGCTGTCAGCCCTTTGACCCACGTGGGCTCATCCGAAGCATGGTCCCCCGCACTTGTTGAGGAGCGTACAGGGTGAGTACGTGCTGCAGCGTGACTGTCCTGCCGGCCAACTCCTCGTACTTTAAAAACATCGCCAGGAGCTTGTAGAGAGAGGGGGTGAGTTGTCCCGGACACACTTTGTAGTAACTGTAGAAGTCCACCACTAAATTGGGAAGCAAGACCCTAAACCCCAGTCTGAAGGGGTACGCGTATAAAACATAGTACCCCGCGTGATCGGTATGAACCCTCTCCTCATGACCAGCAAGAACAATATCGGCGTGAGTAGGCATGAACCCTTGCTCACGCAGTTAGGCCATGCCAACTTCGCCAATAGTGGGGCCTCATCCACGGGGTCCTCCCCTCCATCGGCGGTGAAATCTATCACCGGACCTCTAAGTACATGGAGTATTTCGTATATTGACGGGACCCCCTAAGTCTCAATCTGCCCCTCTTCTTCCAGTACCAGAGATGGTGCTCCAACTACCGGGGGATTGACTGGCAGGACAATCGGGAGAACTCCACGAGAAGAAGAACCGACCATTGCTCAGTTGTTAAGAGAATAGGATAGAATGCCGGATTTGACAGAAAACGATAAAGCTTGTCGCAAAAGAGAAAAGACTCTTAGTTGACAAAAGACAACAGCTCCAGAATCTCACAAATAAACAACAGAATGTCAAGAATTGGATATCCCAAACCGCCTTTATAGGCAACATAATTGATTTCGAGAAAATTGATGGATGTCATTAACTGCACATCCAACTGTAAAAAATGGTTCAACTCTACTAAAATAGGCGCTGCCACGATCATCATCATAAATTGTCCGCCTGACCACATGTGCCATCTCGCCAACCAAAGTAAAACAAAGAGTCCCATCGATAAGGGCGGAATGAGCCCTATGCCATTGAAATTTCGAGAAAACCATGTACACCGTACTCGCACATACTGTATACGGACTACCTCCCTTCGTCGGCAACGCTCGTACGACTAAAGTAAATCCTCAACAAAAAAAAAATAATAATAATGAGATCGGTTTACCACCATATAAAAAAGGGGGGGTGGCACGGCCTCGACACGAGCAATCGTCATTCGCTCCTCGCCCAAAAACCATTTACATTACGATCGTCAAACTCCGCTCATCAAGCTCAACTTCGAGACAACCCCTATAAGCGAAAGGACTAACTGTACTGGTCAAAATTCGACCATATAATAATCAACAATAAGTACGGTTAACAAACGGCATGATCTCCCTTGACTAAAGTCATTTGACTGCCCGATTAAGATGATTAGTGAGATTATGGCCTATTCACTTTTGTCAGAGACAACCTCTTAACTTGGGCCATACCACTAATATTCGCGGGGCATATTTTATCTCTATAAATTTCAAGAAGAAAAATAAAGAAGGGGTTCCTCTCCTTCCCTATGGGGGCTCTAGAATAAACAGAGCAAAACAAGGAGGGAGAATAAAAAAAAAGAGAGAAAGACGGAAGATAAAAAAGGACATGATTGTAAGGTTATGAACCTCTTTACGGGGAGGCAGACCACCCTATTATCATCAATAAAGATCATACATACTTTCTTTCATTAGAAGAATTATTATTAACCATCTTTTCCCTTGCTTGATTCTTGATTTATTACGACTTGCTATGATTGCCCCTCAACCTACATATATCGTTTTGTATTCATAAAGTAATCGATAACTTTCGAGTCAAATGATATTTCCCCCGCAGTATGTTCCCCCTCCCTTGATATTAATTTTCTTGGTATTCAATATTCTGTTTTATATCTTATAACTGCACAGGCTTATGTGGTGTCTAGTCTAGCCTCGTCACTACTTCGCCGGGGTTAGGCTAGGCACTTAACATCACTTGGGGTCGGTTGTGTTGATACTACACTTCTGTGCGTTTTTGCACACGTCCTGGTTTTGAGCAGCTGCAGCAGTAGTTCGATAGCAGGATTTCAATACTCTCGAGACTGAGGTAGCTTGCAGACGTCCACAGGCCCATTGTCTCTTCTTATAATTTTTCATTGTTGCTGTAGTCTCATTGTTTCGAGACGTCCACAGACGGTTATTATATTTCTTTCAGACCATTATGTGTAGTTATTCTTAGTGGTTCGTGAGCTTGTGACTCCACATCTTGGGTAGAGGATTTTGTTGAGCAGTTCATATTTATTTCAGACTTATAAAAGTAAACTTCTGCAGC
Organism: Nicotiana noctiflora; assembly: GCA_032618575.1. Classification (NCBI taxonomy): domain Eukaryota; kingdom Viridiplantae; phylum Streptophyta; class Magnoliopsida; order Solanales; family Solanaceae; genus Nicotiana; species Nicotiana noctiflora. The sequence goes on along the minus strand of JASVEL010008909.1, from coordinate 5,455 downwards.
TATTGTTATTATTATTGTTCATGCTATTAAATTGACAACATGATGGTTTTATTTATGAAAACGATGAGTAAACTAGCTTGCCTAGTTACCATGAGTAGGCTCCATCACGATCCCGACGGTGGGAAATTCGGATCGTGACACATCATTTTTACAAAGACATGTAAACAACATTCGAATTTGTAGTTTCATCACTAGTCATCACTAAGACTAAACATGTAATAAATTCACCGATTACCATATCAATATCCCTAATGATTCGTGGGGTTCGAATAATTATATCATCTAATTCTTCTAGATAATATATACATCACATCTTAACATTAGTTTTTATTATGCATAAGTTAAATGCCCCATATTTGACATGTTTTATGTGCCTTTACTACCAATATATAATCCATTTATAAACAAACAATGACTGTATAATTTAAAGTATTCTTAGTGTAAATACACTAATTTAAAATTATTTGACAATATTTTCTTGTCAAATTTTACATGTCATTATTTTGGTGCTTATTTTAGTCCGTACAGTGACTTAACAAGTCAACACACCTTCTTTTCTTTTTCGGGAACTACAAACCCTTCATGTTGTTTCATATAGATTTCTTTCTCTAAATCTCCATTTAAGAAGGCCGTCTTTACATCCATCTAGTGGATTTGAAGGCCATACAAGATGGCTAACGCTATTAACACCCGGATAGATGTAATCCTTGTTAGCCCCGAGTATGTGTCAAAGTAATCAAGGTCTTCTCGTTGTATAATTTTTTGACAACTAACCTTACCTTATATTTTTGATTAGTACCATCACCTTTCATTTCCTTTAAGAAAATCTACGTAGAAGATCAACCAATTTCTAAGTATGATTAGTTAATATGGATTATATCTCACTATTGACTACCTCTTCCAATATTGCGCTTTCGAGGAAAAAAATATTTCTTTAAACGTTTGAAGCTCATTTTCCAACAAGAATGTCAGAAAATCCGGTTCAAAGAAAGTAGTTATCCTTTGACGTTTATTACATCTTGGAATTTTCTAATTAAGCATACTTTCCTTTGCTTCTTCCCGATTTCGCTTAGATATTTCACTAGACGACTCACATTCTTTTTTATACGGATAAAGAATTCAGCATTATCTGATTTGATAACCGTATTAACATGAATATCGGGATTTTATGATTTATGAATTGAAAAATTATATGCCTTACTATTTGTTGCATATCTTATCAAATGAAATCAACAGTCTCGATCCAATTTTTATACTTTTGGGTTTAAGAACTTACACTTACAGAAATACCCCCTATACTTGGAAATATTTCAAGTGGGGTTTTGTGACGACCCGGCCCGTCGTCACGAGAATTACCACCCCGTTATATTTTAATTACATGATTTATGCTTTTATATTAGTGTTAGAGTCTATCGGGTGAGTTAGGAGTGAATTGGATTGAAAATGAGGCATATAACCTTTTTGAAGGAAACTTGAATAAGGAAAGTCAACCCGGAGTTGACTATTTGGTTAGATGGCTCGGAATCGGATTCTGATGATTCGGTTAGTTCTGGGAGGTGATTTGTGACTTAGGGGAGCAATCGAGTTTGAATTTGGAGGTCCGGTGTAGAAATAGACTTGAATTGGCTAAGGTTGAATTTTGGCGAAATCCGATCGGTAGGTAAGATTTTGATTCGGGGGTCGGAATGGAATTCCGACAATTCCTGTTGCTTCATTATCTGATTTTGGATATGTCCGCAAAATTTTAGGTCATTCGGACGTCGTTTGGTCGGGTTTTTGATCGAATGTTAGTTTCGGAAGTTTTGAAGAAACTTAGGCTTGAATCCGTGTGTAATTGGTGATTTTGATGTTTAGGATGGTGTTTTTATGGTTGGGACAAGTTCGTATCGTATTTTGGAGTATGTTGGTGGTTTTCGTTGGGGTCCCGGGGGCCTCGGGGTGAATCCGGACCATCATCCAGCATTTTTGGATCATGGAGAGTCTGCTGTAAATTGCAGTTCACTGAGCATATTTTAAGCCTTCGCGTTCGCGAGGGCACGGCCCGCGTTCGCGTAGGCTGGGCAGCTTGGTCATCGCGTTCGCGAGGGGGAGTCACCCGTTCGCGAAAAAAGGAAGTTGGAACGAATCGCGTTCGCGTGGAATAAGGCCGCGATCGCGAAGAAGGAATAGGCGAATCCACGCGTTCGCGTGAGAGCCTACACGTTCGCGTAGAGGAAAAGTCCGGAGGCTGGGCAGTTGACCTTCGCGGACGCATGAATGTGTGTCGCGTTTGCGATGGAGGAAAGGATCAAGGCATCGCGTTCGCGTGAGGAGCATCGCGAACGCGTAGGGTTAAATTGCCTGGCAGTGAAATTAAAAACCAGAACTGGCCAGTCGCGGGTTTAACACCCAAAACCTCCATTTTTGAGTTCCAAGAGAAGGTATTGATGGGAGATTGCTGGGAAATCATCGGAGTTTCATCGGAGATAAGTTTTGTGGCTTAATTACATCATTTTAACATGAAATCCTTGGTTAATTTTCTGTAAATAGAAGATTAAAGGTGGGTTTGAGCCCTAGGCCTAAATTGAAGAAAAACACTGATTTGAGTGAGCAAATGGAGTCCGATTTTGATAAAGTTTATATGCCTAGACTCGTATCGAGATGATCATTCCGAATATGTGACTTTTATAATTTTTTGACAAGCGTACCGAAAGTCGGGTTTTTGCAACTTTGCCATTTTTGGTGTAAATCGAATTGTATTGATATGGTGTCGTCCCATTGGCCTAATTTGTTGTATTTCTATTGTATTTGATCAGATTCTACGTGTGCGGAGCTTGATTCTTGTGGAAAGGGCATTGCGGAGTAGTCGTCGCGCGGTATTGAGGTGAGTAATAAATGTGGATGATGACCAGCGAGTTCGAAACCCGGTATACCACTTTGTGATGTTGTATAGCAGCGGGACACGTACTCTCTTGTGAGTGTGGGGTCGATTGTGATTGGGGACTATGACTTAGTCCGACTTGTTGGTACTGTGTTATGATATTAGGCTATTCTCGAGCCATCGAACCACCTTCCCGGATGGTTGCATACTATATTGTGATATTGGCTATTCTCGACCATTGAACCTCCTTTTTGGACGGTTGAGTATACTTGTGGGCTGTGAGCCAGTTATTGGATCCCGCGAGGATCGTTATCATTGTCTTGTGATATTGACATACTAGTTTACTACCAATCCGTAGCTATTTCTGTTATCATGCTATTTCCAACCTCCAGAACTTGATTTTACTGTTTTCCAACTGAAAAATGATAAAAGAGTTTTCAAAACTACTTTTGAGCCTGCGAGTCTGTATTTGCATATTAGCTGACTGGTAGTGGATCGGGCTCCGCGCCGAAGCGGTATATATGTTGGATCAGGACTGCACGCCGCAGTGATATTGTGCTTGGGCTGTAGGAGCCCATCCGGAGTCTGAACCCCCACAGTGAGCACGGGTACCCAAATTGGATCGGGCTACGCGCCGTAGCAGTCATATCATGCATCGCATTGCATTTAGCTACATCTGATAGTTGTTATACTGTTTTGCTGGTACTTGTTGGTACAGGTACAGTTGATATTGATTCTGTGACAGGGTATTCGATTACAGCTTTACATAGTGCTTTATTGCGGATTTCTTATCTGCACTGTCTTACCCTTGTTTATTACCACTGAGTCTGGCGGTACACATTTTACTCTCTGCACCTTGTGTGCAGATCCAGATACCTCTCAACAGTGATGCGGTAGCTGTTCGAGGCGACATCGATATGATATTCGAGGTAGCTGCAGAGTCCGCAAGACCCGATATTCCTTCTTACTGTCTTTTGAATTCTGTATTGATATTTCTTTCTGCACTTGGTATCTTGTAAACCGTTATTACACTATGTTCATCAGAGGCTCATGACATTTGACCCTTCGGTCTATGGGAGTTGGCACGTGTTGGGACTTGGTTCCCTGTTTTTAATATATATCTATCACTGTTGAATTATTCTATTATGCTTAAATTGGATAAGGTGAGCTTATGGCTCCGTGATTGTTGTTAAATGGTCAGGCTGGCCTAGCAGTGTGCTGGGCGCCATCACGACCGGATTTGGGGTCGTGACAAGTTGGTATCAGTGCCTAGGTTTACTAGGCCTCATGAGTCTTGAGCCGGTTAGTAGAGTCTTGTGGATCGGTACGGGGACGCCTGTACTTATCCTCGAGAGGCTGCGAACCTTTAGGAAACACTTCACTTTTCTTGAACTCTGTCGTGCGATCTTGTTGTTCTGAGAACTGAACTTCTATATTCTATTCTCTCGTAGATGGCGAGAACGCGAGCATCAGGACGAGGTGGACGACCTCCATTGTCACCTGTTAGAGGCCGTGGGCGCGGTCGTGCTAGAGGTAGAGGTAGGGCGGCTAGGCGGTGCCGACCGACCCGCCCGTTGTACCCGCGTTCGAGGCGACCCCCGGTGGTTGATGCTCGGCCGGCCCCGGTCTGGGGCCCTCGTATCTATTGCTATTCCTAGTCTTCGGAGAGACTCTTGCTCGGATATTATCGATGTGTTTCGGATTGGCTCGGGTAGTTTCCGCTACCGCTACGCGCCGACATCTCGGACGAGTGGCGGTCGGCGGACCCCCGCAACTCGCACGCCCGAGCCCGGTTGTTCGGGGACTTCGGACGCTGGAGGTAGTCCCCGCTCGGTGGTTGCACCGGTTATTCCTCCACCCGCACCAGCTCCGAGCATATGGTTCAAGTTATGCCCAACGACGAGCGAGCGTCGTGCTCGAGGAGATTCGGTAGACTCAGCCACCCCGTTTCGAGTGGCGTCGAGGGCGAGGATGCCCAGGGTTTCTTGGATAAATGTCGGAGGATGTTGCGGACGGCTGGTATTCTTGAGTCCAGAGGAGTTTCATTTACTACCTTTCAGTTCACTGGTCCCGCATTTGATTGGTGGGAAGAGTTTGAGAGGCGTAGGCCTGCAGGAGCAGCACCTCTCACATGGCAGCAGTTCTCTACTCTCTTTCTAGAGAAATATGTACCTCGGTCTTGTCGCGAGGAGCTACATCGCCAGTTTGAGTGGTTGGTTCAGGGTGACATGTCTGTCACTCAGTATGAGCTTAGATTCACTCAGTTGGCTAGGCATGCCACATGGATGATCCCCACTAATAGGGAGAGGATCGGGAGGTTCATTGATGGCCTCAACTACTCTATCCGTATTCTTATGACCAGGAGAGAGAGTTTTGTCATCATCATTTGAGTAGGTTATGGACATGGCACGCTCCATTGAGGCGGATCGTCGCCGAGAGAGAGAGGAGCGAGGAGGCAAGAGGCCTCGTGGTTCCGGCAGCTTTCGGTGGTGCTCCGTCCATGGGACATTCCCGACGAGCAAAGGTCGGCTCGTCTAGACGCTTCTCGTCGGGCCGCCCGAGCCGGAGCGGAGGTTCTTATGGTCGTGGTCAACA
>JASVEL010008908.1:0-28707 GCA_032618575.1 Nicotiana noctiflora | reverse complement strand
TTGTGCTCGGTGCCATCCTCAGGCAATTCATCATCGGTGAAAGTGATCTGATTCGCTTCGAAGATCCTATTGGTGATCTTCTCCAAATGACTCACCGAGATTTTATCGAGTACGTGGGCCTCATTCAGAACTTTTATCAAAGTTTGCCGATGTTCTTCAGAATGTATTAGCAAGGACAGCAATGAGATTTGTGCAGGAGTCTTCTTTAGCTGTTCTAGGACAGAATAATCATGCATCTTCATCTTTTTCAGGAATTCCTCTGCCTCTTCGTCAGTTACCGGCTTTTTTAATGTTGTCGGAGTAGTCTTCCTTAATTCCGCTGGGGCAAAACATCTCCCTGAACGGGTCAACCCTTGCGCTTCGCAGACTTCCTCTTTAACTTCTTTTCCCTTGTAGGTTGTCGTGACCCGATCGTAATTCCATGGAATAGCTTTGCTATCAGCTATTGGCAACTGTATTACTGGCTTGATGATGAAAGGATCCACTCGAACACCTGCTACCGTCAAAATGGGTTTGGTTGCCACCCCTGGCACAGTTATTTTTACTTCCCCCGGCCTCACCGGCACTTTGTTCATGCTTCCCTTTTCCGCTTCCGACCCCCCTTGTATGTCCTTCTTGCAACTGAGTGGCTCATCAAAGCTTGGCCCTTTTCTCATTCCTACCCCGCTAGACTTGATCATCATTACCGTCTGAGGGGTTTTCTCCTTTCCCTCTTCTACCCGTACCAACTCGATCATGTTGGTCTCATGATGAGTTGGAAGTGGATTTTGGTTGATGTTGGGCTCCGCTGGAGTCTGGACCTCAATTCGGCGAGTGTCGATGAGTTCCTGGATAGCTGTTTTCAACCTCCAACACTTTTCCGTGTCGTGCCCCGGATATCCTGAGCAGTATGCACAATTTATTGAATGATCCAAATTCTTTGGAAGAGGGTTTGGTAGCTTAGCCTCGACCGGATTTAGCAACCCTACTTGCTTCAAATGGTGGAACAGACTGGTGTAAGACTCCCCCAAGGGAGTGAAAGTCTTTGGCCTTGGCGCCCTGTCGCTCTTGAATGCTTGGTTCGGACGAAAGCCCGCACCCGTGGGATTTCTATAGGCTCTTGGGGGTGGGTAATTATTCTGTGGATTTGGCGCATGCCATGGTGCCTGGACGGGAGGTGTGGCGTATGACTGTGCGTGATGGACAGTAAAATGGGGATCGGGTGCTGGATAGTAGTGCTGCGGGTGGTTATATGGATTGTGGAAGTAATTTTGGTGGTGAGGTTGTGGCGGGTTATACTGGGGTGCGGGGCCTCTGTTTCTGAACCATGTTCCGGACTCGACTGCCGTGACTTCTTCTTTCCTCTTTTTCCCAAGCACTCCTCCGGTACCACTTTGGATAGCTTGAGTGGTGGCTTTCAAAGCTGAATAGCTCATGATCTTGTTGGCTCTCAAGCCTTCCTCGATCATAGCCCCCATCTTTATCACCTCGATGAATGATTTACCGACGGACGTCACCAGATATCTGAAATAGGTCGGCTCTAGTGTCTGCAGGAAGTAATTCACCATCTCGTTCTCTCTCATAGGCGGATCTACCCTTGCTGCCTGTTCCCTCCAGCGGAAACCAAATTCTCTGAAACTTTCGGCGGGTTTCTTTTCTAACTTTAGCAATGATAAGTGGTCTGGGACTATTTCAAGATTGTACTGGAACTGGCCAATGAATGCTTGAGCCAAATCATCCCACGTAAACCATCCGCTGGGATCCTGCCTAGTGTACCACTCTAGTGCAGATCCCCCCAAACTCTGACCGAAGTAAGCTATCAGAATCTCGTCCCGTCTTCCGGCTCCTCGCATTTTACTACAAAACCCTCGGAGGTGGGCTACAGGATCACCATGCCCCTCGTATAGGTCAAACTTGGGTATTTTGAACCCGGTCGGCAACTGGACATCTGGGAATGGACACAGATCCTTGTAAGCGACACTGACCTGGTTGCCCAAACCGTGCATATTCCTGAAGGACTGCTCCGGGCTTTTAACTTTTCTAATAACTTCCTCATGTTCCAAACTTTGGAGGTGCTTTTCCGGTTCTGCCGGGTTATCCCAGTGAGGGGTGTGTGGATGCGGTTCAGGAGCCCTAAAGGTAGGCTCGGGAGGATAGTAAGAATTGTCATGGATTTGAACATGCGGCTCACCGTACGATTTTTGTAGGGTAGCAGGTGGGGGTGCTACAAAAACAGGGGTGACCGGAGGAGGATTTTGTTTGGCTAGTGGAATTTGGGTGGCATAAGGGTTTTCCCCTTGATAGTATGGATAGAGTGGGGCGCTTGTCGAAGGATCGAGGGGTGGATGTTCTGGAGCTGATGCGAGAGTAGGGAGGTTTGGTGAAGACTGTCCCCTAGCCCAGGCTAGGTGCATCTCTGTTATCTGCTGTTTCAACCGATCTACCTCTTCTTTCATGATCTGTATCTCTGATTTCTCTTCCTCGAGACTTTTACCGGAGCTGGACATACTTGCTGGAATTGGCCCTTTAGATCTAGTACGGTAATGGTGGTCGGCCAGTATATTCTGTCAAACCAACTGCTAAACTTTTCTGGATTGCAACAAACTTTGTTAGTTTACTGAATTTAACAGGCATGTTATCGCACGTTGGGATGCAATGCACCTAATCAATTAACCCCTTTCTATATGTTCTTATCGCATGCGTTATTCCAGCTTCTTTTTCTTTTCTTTTTCTCTTTTTTTTTCCCTTTTTCAATTATCCTTGAAAGCCTTGTTGTTATTAACCTTCATGTTCTTTTCCTTTCTTTCTAGTGGTGGTCGAATCTTATGTGGATTGCCTACGTATCACGTCCCCGCGTGAATCAGACCGAGCGTAGTTCTGGTAACAAAATTGTGGCGAAATTCTGGAACTCTTATATCAAAACTCTTACGGTTACAAAACATGTCTTACAATAATCAATGGAATAAGAGAAATTCTTGACTCGAGAATAATATGACAGCCGATTTGACTCAAAATTTCAAAAAATACATTTTTAATCAAAAGTCTAATGCTCTTAAATTCCTAGGGGCCCGCGAGGCATCATTCGGCCTTGTCGCGGGCCTTGGTGTGAGGTCCTTGTGTAGTCCCCTTAACTCTCTCATGATCTGATGAACATAGCCCATAACTGAAGCAAAAAGGGCGGTGCGGGGCATTTGTTCGCAAGCTAAGCACTTCATGGTGACATAATGCCCGATTTCCCCAATTCTGTCCTTGATCATGTCCCTTTCTCTGAGTAGCCGTTCTATTTGTTGGTTTTTCGCTCCCAATCTTCGAGCATTGTTGGTGACTTGGTCTAAGAGCCTATCCACTTGTTCTTGCAGTCGGGCCGTCAAATCGTGACAACGGTCGAGGTCTGCTCTGGCATCTCGGGCTTGCTTGAAAACCCGCTCCCTGAGGATAACATTGGCTTCCCTTAGACTAGTGATGATCTTAGTGTAATGTTCTTCCACCCGTTGTAGGTGAAGTGCATGTTGATGTGCCTCCCTTATCCAGCTAGCACGGATCCTCATTGTTTGGGTCTTTGACTCTTCCAATTCTATTTGGACATCGGCAACTTGGTTTTTCAAACCCTTTATCAATTTTTCGTCTGCTCGACTCCTCAACTGTCTGTCAGCATCCCTTTTCATTTGCTGGATTTGAGCTCTCAAAAAGTCATTTTCTTGTGCCAACTTCTTTTTATCTCCTTCGTCGGCGGCAGCTTGCGTATCCTTTTCAAATTGGAGATCTTGGACCCGTTGCTCTATCTTGCCAATCCTTGTTCTGTAAACCTCTTCCTTAGCTAACCAGTCCCATTGTTCTTGTGACGCTTCAGCAAATTCCCCGAGGTGAGGTCTTTTGGCTGGTCTTTCACCCGATGTTTCTCCTTTGTACCAAGTAAGATATCTGGGTACAACCTCTCCTCTAGCTCGATCCTGCACACAAGTGTTTGCCTCCGGATATTGGCATTTGCTCCAGATCTGGCGGACCCTTGCTTCTGGGAATTGACCATCGGGACCAATTTCAATAACCTGGGTACTCAGGTCTTCTTCTTTGGGTACTATCTGGCACCTCCCAAGATGTCTCAAAACCCGATGGGGCGCATAAGGTTGAATGCTCTTAAGTCCCATTAAAAGAAAGTGGGACCTAGCCGCTGGCATGTACACGATTCTGTCTATCTGTAACCAACCCAACGTCCATTGTATTTGACTTGCGCTAAGAGCCTGAAAGTATGCCCTCTATGCCAATGTTCCTTCAAGCAAGACGGTCCTATCAATCCTTGTATAGAATTCGCTTATGCAAGTTTTCTCAACCAACCCATATCTCAAGAATTGGGTACGGCGACAGAGGTGCTCGATCATCCACATCTGTAGCAGTAAATTACAGCCTTCGAAAAAATCTCCTCCGGCTTTGCAGGCTGTGAGAGCTCGATATATGTCCGATAGTATCATGGGAGCAAGAGTACTTTCGCTTTGGTCAAGCAAAGTACTGACGACTCCGGCTAACTTTATATCAATATTCCCGTCTTTTCTCGGGAATACCACGAGTCCTAAGAAGGCTATCATGAAGGCAATTCGTCTGTGCTCCTCCCATTTTTGGCGATTACCCTTGCTGCATAATTTGTTCTCTGGCTTGTCAAAACCTCCCACATGCCCGTACCTTTGATAGATGAAGTTTAAAGTACAAAACCCTTGTGTTAGATCTGGGTTACGTACCGTTCTGGCTGTCTTCAGTGAGTCTAAAAATCGGTGTATGGCGACAACCCTAGGAGCGATTAGATATTGATGCCCCAATGGTATATCAGTGTTTCCAATGTATCCGGTCATCTCCTCTACAGTCGGGGTGAGCTTGAAGTCCGAGAAGTGAAAGACATTGTGCGCGGAGTCCCAATATGTGACTAATGCTCTTATGATATCCCCTCGAGGCTTTATTTCAAGCAAACATGTGAGACCTTTCAAATATTTCTTAACTCCATCCTGCCCTTCTTTGCCTAAATCATCCCACCATAGTCGTATTTGTACCGAGATTTTAGTCATGAGTGAAAAGGGTTCATTTCGAATCGTGCTCATCCTGCACATTTATTTAAAGAAGAAGATCATTTTGGCTGGCAATGATTGGACTATTTTTTTTTTTCAAAATTTACAATTTTGGTATATTTGTTTTGAAAGAAGAAAAAAAAAGCAAGTTGGACCCGACGGGGGTTGCCTACGTATCTCACATCCGGTGAGAATCAAACCCGCGTAGTTCGGTCCGTCAAAACAAACTATTTTTCTTTTATTGACCGACAAAGAAAACACATTTGTTAAGAAAACCATTTTGTTGGCAGAGTCAACCTTCCGTCGTCTTTTATTAGCAAACTAAATTATTGATTTGTTGGTAAAGCACGTTTTGTATTTTCTGAAAAATATCTATTTCTCCATACTGTTTCCTTTTGTTTTTTTTTCGTTTTTCTTCAGTATTTAAAAGCTGGTTAGCATGCAAGTTCGAATAAATGCTTAAAACAAACATGGTATAGCAGGATGGTCTTTTCATTTCGGGTTGCCTGTCCTAGACGGACCCAACCCCTGTGTTGAGTCCCCTAAGTCAAATGCAACGTGATGCAAATCAGCGTTTCCTACTAGGGATCCGGTATGCGGTTATGTTATTCTAAGTTCAAAACCTCGGTACATGATCTAGACTGTGTAACCAAGCGGACAACTCAGGCTGAGGAAGGAGCTCCTTTCCGGGAACCAAAAGGCCAACCGGCTTAGAAACTTTCCGAGCCTCTTTATTATTTCGGGGTATGACACTAACAGAATAGGGAGTCTCAACCAGTGAGCACATCCCGGGGGTAAGAAGAGAAGGGTTTTCGGCACAGTTTTATATACAGTTCACGCAATATCAAAGCGGTAAACATATAGCAGTTTGTATATACAGTGCAACTAGTATCAAAACGGTAGACATGTAGCACATTAATTAAACATATAATAAAATCAGATATAGACAAAAACAACAATTTAACTGAGCTTGAATTCTTAAACCCTGAACCGAAGTTTTGGGTTGAAATTATATCCCCAACATAGTCGCCAGAGCTGTCACACCTCCTTTTTACGCACCCGTGAGAGCGCGAGGGAGTTTTTTCAATTAAAGGACAATCGAAACGGGATCAATTTATTTAATTCAGAGTCGCCACTTGGGAAAATAATGGTGTCCCAAGTCACCGGTTTAATCCCGAACCGAGGAAATTTATGACTCAGTATTACAGTCTGCGAAACTAGAAACCTGGATAAGGAATTCTGTTAACCCGGGAGAAGGTGTTAGGCACTCCCGGATTCAGTGGTTTTAGCGCGGTCGCTCAACTGCAATTTTTGTTTTTATCTGATTTCTGTATATTTTTAACAATGTGCTTTTAATGTTCCGCTTTTCATTTTTTGAAGAATTACGACGTCACGAAGACACATTTCGAGTCACACCGCAACCGGTGCGCCTGTGACTTTAATGTATTTCGGTTTCGCCGAGAGTACGATTTGGGTCGCATAAATGCGCACCCGTATTTAGGAAAGTAAAATTATTTAAATACGCGCCTAAAGAGTCTATCGTGTTGTTAACTTCGGGAAAGACCGTGAAATTCACTAACGATCCTTCCAAGTCTAAGGTTTTCATTATAATTAATTTGAGGGCCCTACAATTTGTGTAGTTTGTTTGGTGAGGCTCGTCTCATTATTATTTATTAAGGGATGATCCTAACATGGCTATGATTTTCTATTTGATTCTTGTCTCTAAGAAAAATAGAATAAAGAGAAAGGTCCTAATTGATTAATCCGTGAACAACCTTATTAGCAAAGAAAACCCCGCATTCACTTACTCATATTGATTATTCACGTTCAAGCTTAAAGTCCTCTTCATTTTTTATTTAATTGCTAATCAAGAAGCACGATTTGAACAACATAATCATAAGCTAATCGTCTTCTAAGTGACTTATGCTTACGCCACGTAATTCGAGTTGTTGAAGTTATCATTCGAAGAAAACATGATTTAATATGAATGAGAGGCCTAAATACTTATTGTTGAATTAACTAACCCTTTCCAATTCCTAAGTTTCAAGCAATTCCAAATAATGTATGATCTATATTAACATGTTTCAACTTTGCTTCTAACTTTTATCTTGAAAGAAACCTGGATTGGTTTCTAGTTTATGCATATCTCCTACTTTACTAGCTTGAGCCAACATTAGCAACATAGATTTGCATTTTTAGATCAACACTCCTAGATATAACACTCGCAAGCTATCTACTTAGTTTAGTATTCCCTCAAAAAAATAGTCCAATTTCTAGCATAATGTAAGTGCAGATATGAGGTAAGAATAGACATGTACATATCTCCTAATGTATATTCTAATATCATATTTGAACATGCACTTCAACAGGCCAACAGTTGAACATTTTCCAATTCAGCATTTCAATTTGAAGTTACACTAGGCCAGTCTCGAAAAAAAACACATACCTGGAGTTTGAAAATCAAAAAAAATATGGAGGTGAGTCAGTGATAACTCTTAGCAATTGGCAGCTAACAGACAGCAACAACAACAGCAAACTAAACATCAACACTCAGCAACAACCAGTAAAAAACCACGACTAGCAGAACAATCGACCCAGAAATAGATGCGAGAAATCCGTGTAAACTCCAGACAAAAAAAACCCAATGAAACAGTAACCAGGAATCTAATGGAAACCCAAGAAGAATCAACTGAAATCCCAGTAAAACCAAATCAAACACAGGTATAAGAGAGCACTAGTTTTTCTGATCTTCCAATGTGTTTGAACTTAAACACTTTAAACTCTCACTCAGTTTTCTCTCAAAGAAATGTATGCCTATTCTCTGTCTAAGATCTATTTTTCCTCCCCTGTGTGTCTGTTTCCTTTCCCCTTTTGTAGACAAGAGATCCCCTTAACCTTGCCAATTCTTAATTCAAATTCCCCATCTTATTCTCTGCTGTTCCCACTTCTTAATGTCTGAGTATGGGGTCCTAATATTTAAATTACTAATGTCTATACCTGTCTAAGTGCCCTGCTGTAACAGCAGGTTCCACTAGTTTAACTCATGGGCAAGGTAGTTTTAAATCCTAAGAAATGCTAATTCTGTTAATCCCTAATTTAAAATTAACAACTCCAGATTTTGATCCAATTACAGTCCTAATGTGCACTACACTTCATTAGTTACACCCTTCAATCCTTAACTAACAACAACCATATCCAATTCACCACTTAATTAAACAAACGAGTTCAAAAGAAAGGAAATCTCGATCCAACAGTGATTTATAGTGTCCATTTCTGCCCTAAAATGCTAATAAACAAGACCTACGAAACTTAATCGACCACATTGATTAGTCGATGACAACACACATAATCGATAACAAATGATCGACTTACAGTTTGATTCATAATATTTCAGGCAGAATCAAAGAACCAATCAAATATGAATTAAATGCTTGACGACCTTAATCAAACTGAATATACGATTCATTTTAACTACTGAAAACAGAAGGAATCGACCAAATAAAAGGTCTTAAAGAGTAGAACAGCAATTGATCAAATAGAGAGTCCTGGGACAGAAAGAAGGAATGCTATAAAATTTGTAAACCAACAAGAACCATACATACACAGAGAAATCAATGCAAAGCCAAAAAAAGCGGAGGAGTACCTCTGAAATCACCAAAGAACCAGGCTTGACCTCAGACTTGAATCGTTGAAGCCAAATGGGCCTTAATCGGGGTGTTCTCGGTCGAGAACACCTAGATTAAGGTCCATTAGACCTCAACCTCTTATCAATTTCGGACGAAAACCCCATTTTGGATTTTTAGGGTTTATGTGGCCGTTTTTGGGGCTCGACCAGTTCTGGCAAGATTCGAGCAAAACCAGGGCTAGTAGGGGTATGAGGGAGGTCATGGGAGGGCTTGGGGTGAGTTTGGAGTGGTTTGGCGTGGTTTGGGTTTTAACTCGAATCTTCGATTGAAGATTCGAGACATTTGGGGATGATTCGCGGTTAACGGACCACGGATTCGTGTAGAGGGGGTTTAGGGGGAGCTATGGTGTTAATTGGGTGGCCGTTGGCCTACCGGAACCGCCGTGAGGCGATTTCCGGCAGGCGGAGTGCGGCGGAGGCGGTGGGACTTGGCTTGTCTCTGAGAGAGACGATGGAGGTAGGGGTCTGGATAAGAGGGGGCTGGGTATGAGATTGAATTTATATATGAAATAGGAAATTCAATCTTGATCGTTGGATCATTTACGATCAACGACCAGGATCTCTTTACTTAAACGAAACGACGTCGTGTAGTGTTATTATGAGATTGGGTCGGTCTTGATTGGGAACGGGTCGGGTTGTGAGGCTCAGGTCTGTAATTTTGGGCCGTTAATCCTGATCCGTTGGATCATGACAGCAAACGGTCCAGATCATCCGAAGGCCAAATGTGATGGGATTAATTGGACTGGGTAAGGGAAGGGCCTGGTATTTTGGACTGGATTTGGCCCAATTGAATTTCCTTATCTTTTTTATTTCCTAAACTAAACTTTATGTTATATTATATGTATATATATACATATATAGATACATACATATACATATATACAGAAAAATATATTTTTATGATTTTTTTATTTTCGTAAAAATAAACTTAACTATTTCTAAGTATGGAACTAATCCTACAAATATAAATGCAACATATTTGGTATATATATTTTTTTGTTTGTTAATTTAAACAAATAGACATGGGTACACAAATGCAAACAATAAGAAAAGAGCATGTAATCCACAAATATTGCAAACAAACGCAAAACTCTTTTATTTTTTGACATTTGGGGAGTAATTCTCGTATAGGGCAAAAATCACGTACTCACACCGGTGTAAAACCAATAAATGACAATAAATCAACAATACATCCCCGTTACCGGTGTAATACCAATAACTCTTAATCAACAATTTATATGTACATATCCGGTATAAAACCAATAATAATTTCCCTTCACATAATCACTTAGGATTAATAAGAATTTAATCTATTTTTAAGACTCACGGTCGTACTCGACCTCCAACATATAGATACTCGTCACCATGCCCATACGTCGGACTCCACATATCACAATTTATACATAAACTCAATTCCGATTCCCTCAAGCTACGATAGAACAAACAATTACCTCGAATGTTTACGAACAATTCAATTCGTGGCAATGCATTTTCCTTTCTAATTTGGCTCCAATCCAACCGCATCTATACACAATTGATTTAATATCATCAATTCTACTTAACAAACTAGTTCATATAGCTAAATATGATTTTTACAACATTCTGCCCGAAATAGTAAAAATCGACCCCGGGTCCACATAATCGAAACTCAAGTTTCGAACCAAAATAAATTCACCCAATCATCCACGAGTTCAAATATATAATTTATTCTTAAGTTCAACATCAAAACGAGGTCTAGATCGCAAATTCTTTGAAAACCCTTATTAAACTCAATTCTCTAATTTTTCTACCCATTTACACATATTTAGGCTTAGGAATTCAGATAATATTAATGGAAAATAAGGAAAACGGGTCAAGAATCACTTACCCAAGAAGTTTGACGAAAAATTGCTCAAAAATCGCCCAAGGAGCTGTGGAGAAGAGAGTAGAACAGAAATGGGATTTTTATCCCGTTTCTGTTCTGTTTTCAGACTTAAATTCACTGGGCATAAATTTGTTCATCGCGTTCGCGACACCCGATCACGTTCGCGATGAAGAAAAAATGCTACACATCGCGTTCGCGTGGGGCTAGTCGCGAACGTGAAGAGGAATTATGGGGGCTTAAATTTTGGCCTACGCGAACGCGGGCACAGCCACGCGAACGCGTAGAGAAAAGGGTTAGCTTCAAATTTTGTACTACGCGATCGCGAGGAGCTGTCTGAGATCGCGGTGAAGAATCTATTTGGCCATCACGAACGCGGCCACCTGGACGCGAACGCGTTGAAGAAAAGAGGTTGGCAATCGCGAACGTGACCACCTGGACGCGAACGCGATGAAGGATTTCCTGCTGCAGATTTTCTGCAATTTTCTTAAGTTCAGAATCATCTCGATGCCTATCTGAAACTCACCCGAGCCCTCGGGAATTCAAACCATTTATGTACACTGACTCAAAAACATCATACGAACTTTCTCGCGCGATCAAATCGCCAAAATAACATCAAAATCAATGAATTAACCCTAAAAACTCAAGAATTATTTCAAAATTTCATAACTTTCAAAGTTTTCAATTTAAGGCCGAAACACGTCAAACGACGTCCGTTTTCAACCAAACTTTACAGGAAGCGCTTAACAAACATATATGACATGTACCGGGTGTCGGAACCAAAATACGAGCCCGATATCACTACTTTTTAATCAACTTTCAGTTTCATTTTCCTTAAACATTTTCAGAAAATAATTTAACAGAAAAATTCTTTTATCGGGGTTCTAGACCTCGGATTTCAATTCTGGGCACACGCCCAACTTTCATATTTTTCTACGGATTTTCTAGGACCGTCAAATCACGGGTCCGGGTCCGTTTACCAAAAATGTTGACCAAAGTCAACTATAACAATATTAATATCAAAATTCTTCAAATTTTCCACATATTTCATATGTTTCAACATAAAAATTTTCCAGCTTCGCGCCTGGACTGCGCATGCAAATCGAGGCAACTATAAATGAGGTTTTCAAGACCTCAGAAGCTCGAAATGATTAATAAAATAAGTGATGACCCTTTGGGTCGTCACAATTATTGTTGAATAATACAACTCTCTCATTCTCTCTTACTTTCTCTCTCTTTATCTCTTACTATTGGCGAACAACTTCTTTGAGTTCTTGATATCATTTTAAAGTGTTGAATCAACAGCATAGTTATCATTCTTACATCTCTAGACCTATTATATTTGATTACGATTTACCCTTCAATATTTTCGATTGTTTTCTAGCTTACAGAGTACACTTTTAACTTTTGAGCCAAACAAAATTACTATCCTTCCCTTATTGAATATCTTTTACACAAAGTAACTTCCATATAAATTCATTTTGTATAAGTTACAACCCTCCTCATATTTAATGTCACAGTTTATAAGTTACTATAAAAATTCATTTTGTAAAAGTTATTTCAATATCATTTGTTTTGTATACTAATAGCATTAGTTCTCAAGTTCTTCATGTCTTTTCCTCCCCATCATTAAAGTTGTGGCTATTTATTTTACTGTATAATCCTGGACAATCTTCTGTGTATGAAAGGCGCTTGGTTTGGTTTTCTTGATGGTAGAACAGAACAGTGCAGTAAAAAAATGAGATAAGTTTTTTTTTTCTTACTTTCTCTTTTTAGTGTAATGCAATGATTATTAATTCAAATGATATAATTGAGGGATTGGCAAAGATTATAATATATGAATTGTAATTTAAAAATTATTTTCTATTGAAATTAATTTAGCTTTATTATATTAAAAATTATTATATTTTAATGGATATCTTATAATATATGTTTAACAAATTAACTTGTGGTTAGTGAAAGGTTTATTTTTGTTATTTCATTAATTTAATTCATGAATTATTAATTTTTATATTCTTATTTTACTTTTTATGCCACATAAAGTCATACATAAATTTCAATATAGCTTATGTGGATGTTAATGTGACGACCCAAATGGGTCATCATCTATTTCCTCACCCATTCCATGCTTTCGAGGTCTTCAAAATCTCATTTTTATTTGTCTCGATTTGTGTGTGCAGTCCGGCCGCGTAGACGGAAAACTTTTATGTTGAAATATGTGAATTCTGTGAAAAATCTGAAGAATTTTGATATTAATATGATTAAAGATCATTTTGGTCAATATTTTTGATAAAAGGACTTAGACCCAAGATTGAACGGTCCCGGAAGGTCCACAGAAAAATATGAGACTCGGACATGTGCCCGGAGTCAAATTCCGAGGCCTAGATCCCGAGGAAAGAATTTTCTGTGAAATTATTTTTCTGAAATTATTAAGAAAAATGGAAATAAAAATTGATTAACAGACTGTGGTATCAGGCTCGTATTTTGGTTCTAATACCCGGTATAAGTCTTATATATTATTTAAGCATTTTTTATGAAGTTTGGTCGAAATTGGACGTCGTTTGACGTGTTTTGGACTATAAGTTCCAAGTTTAAAGTTTAGAAGAAAAATCATAAGTTTTGAGGTTTGATTCTATAAATATGATATTATTTTGGCGATTTGATTGCGCGAGTAAGTCTATAGGATATTTTTGAGGTTGTGTGCATGTTTGGTTTGGAGCTCCGAGAGCTTCGGTGAGTTTTGGATAGGCATCAAAGTGCATTTCTCATGTTTTAGAAATCTGGTATTCCCAGCTATGGTATTTTCACAATTGCGAAGAAGTAATCGCAATTCCGATATCGCAAATGCGACCAATTGATCGCAAATACGATAAGAGGGAAGTCTGGGCAAATTAGCAAATACAATCAACACTTAGCAAATGCGAAGTCTGGGAAAATGGCTTGGGATCGCAAATGCGGTCCATTGGCTCGCAAAAGCGAAGGGTTGGCCATCGCAAATGCAATGTAATTTTTGCAAATGCGAAAGCTGCCTCCAGACCCAAGTTCGCTAATGCAAACTAATGTGTTCGCAATTCTCAAGCCTGTTTTGTTTGCAAATGCGAACCTATGTTCGCATTTTCCATATCCGAGGCCCAGCAAATTTTATATTTAGTCGAATTTTCACCACTTTTTACTATTATTTCAAAACTCAAACACCATAGGCGATTTAGTTTTCACTATTCTTTCAAAACTCAAACACCATAGGCGATTTTTCAAGAGCAAACTTCATCCCAAATCATTTGTAAGTTGATTTTTACTCAATTTTTTCAACTTTTAACATCATTAAACATGTTTTCCACTTAAAATCAAAGATTTTTATGTGTAAAATTGGGGGTTTTAAGTAGAACCTAGTAGAAAATTTGGGAGTTAGACCTCGATTTGAGGTACGATTTCAAAATAAATTACATATTGGAGTTCGTGGGGGAATGGGTAATCGGGTTTTGGTCCGAACCTCGAGTTCTGACCACGTGACCCCGAGGGCATTTTGAGAACTTTTGAGTAAAACTTTGGAAAATCCATTTTTATGCATTCAAATTGATTCCATTAGCATTGTTGATACATTCAAGCAATTTGTGATTAGATTCGAGCGAATAGGAGGTGGAACCGCGAGGTAAAGCAATAGTTGAGGATTAAGTGGATTTCAAAGCTTTGAGGTAAGTGCTTGGTTTAACCCGAACTTGAGGGAATAGGAGTTGAGTCTTGTTGCTAATTGCTATGTGATCGAGTATGATGTATTGGCATGGTGACGAGTATCTATACATCGGTATCTAGCATTTTCGTGAGTCCTTATAATGTGATTATCATGACTTGATTGTGAACTCCATGATTATTAAATAATTTCTATATGTTGTGAATAACATGTGGACAATGATGTGATTATTTTATTCTTTGAGTGTTGGCTCAAAATAGTAGAGTGAATAATGAAAAAAAAGTAAGAAAGAGAAAGCATTGTTGATTATTCCATGCCCGGGACGTTTGGTTGAACTTGTTGGATTCTTTTCCTTGCCAGGACTTCGTCAAATATTTGTTTATATTTATGCCCCTTAATTGTGACTGTTGTTTGGGGAGTCAGACTGTTAAATGATATTGAGGAGCAGGTTGCACGCCGCAACAATAACATTAAGGAGCGGCTTGCGCATCGCAACACTGATAAATGATAAATGACATGGATCGAGTTGCACGCCACAACAATGATATTTGTGGATCGGGTTGCACGCCGCAACAAATGGTAAATTGTGGACCGGATTGCACGCCGCAACAGTTATTGATACAAGTGTGGTTATATTGAGTATTGGTCCTTTGTTTATGGTGAATCTAACTGCTTTATTCTGTTATTCTGAATTCTTGTTAATATTTTCCCTCCCATGTTGTTAGTTGTTTGGTATTCTGTATTTGTTGTATATTTATAACTGCACAGGTTTATGTGGTGTCCAGTCTAGCATCGTCACTACTTCGCCGGGGTTAGGCTAGACACTTACCAGCACATGGGGTCGATTGTGCTGATGCTACACTTCTGTGTATTTTTGCACAGGTCTAGGTTTTGAGAAGCAGCAGCAGCATTAGTGCAGGAGCAGGCTTTCATTCTCACGAGACCGAGGTAGCCTTGCAGGCGTCCGCAGGTCCGGCGTCTCTTCTTTATGTTCTCTTTTAGATTGTTGCCTCATTGTTTTCGAGACACACAACTTATATATTTCTTTAAGATCGTTGTTTTTAGTATATCTTTAGTAGTTCGTGAGTGATGCGACACCAAATCTTGGGTAGATGCTATTAATGATTGTTTCGTGTTTTTTATTCTTATTTATAAATCAGACTTTCGCTATTGTTCTTATTAAATTTCATGTTCTATATTGATGCTATGAACTGTTAAAATAATTGTTTAGTAATGAAAAAAGATGATTAAGTTGGCTTGCCTAGCTACCACAAGTAGGCATCATCATGATCCCGATAGTAAGAAATCCGGATGTAACAGTTAATTACATGAAAAATGAAATTAGAAACTAAATATTATAATAACTTATGCCAAAAACATTACACCAAATATGGTAGTAGAAAAATAAAATTAGAAACAGAATATTACAACAATTATGCAGAATAACATTATACCAAATATGGTAGTAGTATTGAGGCTAGCACTTTTATGCAACGTTGTATTTTGTTATGGCTCTGTATCCTTTGCTGCAACTTCTTGACAACTATCTGTACATGGATATTTTTTCTTTCTTTTTACTTTTTTCTGTATAATTTCAAATTGTCAAAGAAGATATGTTACTACCTTTTGTCCTCTATCCCCAAGTTAATTAATATACAGGTGTGTCTGCTTACATTATTATGTTTGTATGCATATTCATCAAATTTATTCTCATCAAAATTAAATTTAAACGACATATTTATCAATTATTCTCATCTAAATAACATTTAATAAACAAAAGAGGCTATTTCTAAATTCAAATTCTTCACGATCACGAAAAGTGCGAGCAAATTTACTAGTTAGGTATAAATACAAAATTGGCATTATTTGTTACTATAGTAATTTTTTCTTAACTTCTTCAAATGTTGACACTGACTTATGTAAATTTATGCCTACGCCACTAAGTACACCTACAACTTGCTACAAAAAGACCGAATATGAAGGATGTGCTGATTTAGTTAGTTTATGGTGAACTCGAATAAGTCTTTCATTCACAAATGAAATAATTTTGACTTAGGTTCAATATTTTTATGCTTAACTTAAATATGTGTCTTTAAATTGCAAAAAATTAAAATAAAAAAATACTCATTAAAGAGTGCCTTTATTTACAAAATTTGCTTAAAGAATAACTTAAATTATATATATTCTTTGTTTGACTAGATTAATTTACCTTTAATATTTTTGAGTTAATTTTTCATATTAATTGTCGAGTTATATGATAATTATTTTTAAAGCAAAACCTTCAACATTCAAACTACGATAATCAATTATTAAATAAGTATTTTATTTTATTTTCAAAAGCCAATAAAAAAATCGGTTCAAATTAAACCATAATATATAAATTAATATTATGTCACAAAAATGAGATCTATGCGAACAAAATCAATTCAAATTATCTATCAAAAAACGTTTCTCATGAGGTAAGGTCTGAAGTAGAAACAAAATGAGAATTGATATACAAAAGTTTAAAACATAAATAAGAGAGAAATTAGCAAATAAAAAGGAAGAAACAAGGAAAGGAAAAAAAAAAAGAAAAAAAAAAAGGAAAAGGGCTGAGACCTTAAGCCTTAAGGCCGAACTGGGAATAAAGGAAATAAGATATTTTGGGTGCCACTACTTATATACTTATCATTTTTTACAGATATCTCACATAAATAGTAGGAATTTTAGTAAAGTGAGCGGTTGGCGTGACACTCTTACCTAATAAGGTAGATCCGTTCCTGCCCTAAATGGAGCCTTGCCTGACAAGAGGAGCTTGTTGGAAAAAAATGATCAATACGGAGAATAAAAGGTTTAGTTTGAGGCGTGTCAAGGACATTGTTCTTAAAGATATTTTACCCATATTAAGATAAATAATATTAGGTATATCTTCCATAATTCAACAAGTACTTTTAGTATAACTAGGAAAAAAAACAACAAAGATTTATGAGAGGAAAATCTAGCACAATTTTTTTTTAATTTTAACACCTTTTTAAAAATGACCACACAAAGGACTTATATCGTCCAAAAACAAAAAGTACCCATCTGATAATGAATCTAAGCCATAAAGGCTCATCCAAAATTTTAAGGTTGCTTTTATGTTAAACAACATAAAGACAATCATTAAAACATTTAACTCCATTAAGGAGCCAAATTCCAACTGATGTAACGTAAAGAAACGTCTAAGAAATGATTCCTAAATCAATGTGAAGAAATAGTCAACTAAGATCATATTTGATCAGATTCAAAGACGTAGAAAAATAACTTATTTTGATAGCCGATTAATGATAATAAATATTATTTTCAAAGTTATTCTAAATTTTTTTACACACATTAAAATATATTCAAATTGATTGGTCATATAAAGAGCCATTAAAAGAGTGAACCTAGACATCAATTTAATTATTCTTTTTGAGATAGTAAAAATATTATTTTTTTAACAATCCCCGCATAGCTCAAAAAGAATATTATAATAAAAAATAAAAAATTTTGCTAGATTTTCACAAATGAGCATAATGCATCGAATCTGGTGTCTCTTGGACTATGAACCAGACCTAGATAAACTAAGATTAAACTTACAGAACAATTGGTGAAGTTTAAAACTTCTATGAACGAAGAATTCTTTTGTAAGTTTAGTGTCTTATCTATCACATTATACACGCACACACTTTGTTGTTTGTCGCGATTTTGCGCTAGTAGGCCATGCGCGTGCCTGATTTTCATGAGTGCTCTCTAAATTTTGCCACAAATTTCATAGAAGCGACCCCACTCAACACTTATAGAGGTCTATCCATCAAGTGTATTATGCAGCACAATACACCACTTATAAAGGCTATGGATTATTAGATTAAAAGTTTAATAACTCAGCCTCTCATTCATTTGCAGTCTTGCACTATATATATACACACACACACATACACCATAGGAAGGGATATAATATAATAATGCACATTTGATCAATTAATGACTTGTTATTACCCATATGAACCTACTTCATGGGATCTCCTATCACATAGGTTGGGTTACCATCATTGTTGATACATCTCAAATTGGCAAAAGTCACATTCCCATATTTCAGATATTAATTTCCTTCCCAAAGGTTTAGTCAGAGGATCAGCCAAATTCACTTCTGACTTCACATAATCTATGGAAATAATTCCATTTTAGCAGTTGTTTTATCACATTATGTCTCAATCGGACAAGTCTACTCTTTCCATTAAAGGATTTATTTTTGGCAATGGCTATTGCAACTTGGCAATCACAATGCATCGGCACAGAAGGTGTCGGTTTTATTCCTAGTGAAATACTTGCCAAAAGGTTCTTTAACCACTCGGCCTCATCGCCAGCTAATTCCAATGCCACAAATTCATATTCCATAGTAAATCTAGCTATTATTGTTTGTTTAGCTAATTTTCATACCACAACACCCCTACCGAGGGTGAATACATAAGCACTAGTGAATTTTATCTCATTTGAACCAGAGATCCAGTTAGTATCACTGTATCCTTCTAGTACAGTGGGAAATCCACCATATTTAATATCATAGTTCATGGTACATCTCAAATACTTCATCCAATGATCATGACTCGAATTTTGAGTATATCTACTCAATGTACACACAACATATTCAATATCAGGTCTAGTAAAATTCATCAAATGCATTAGACTACCAATAACTTGAGCATATCTATTTTGATCTACAACATCTTCCTTATTCTTTTTAACTAACTACTAGCATCATAAGGAGTGCTTACAGGTACCACATCAAAATTATCAAATTTTTTAAAGAATTTTTTCAATATAATGTTCTTGAGTCAACATCACACTATTGCCATCTCTTATAATTTTCATGCCTAAAATAACACTAGCTTCTCCCATGTCTTTCATCTCAAAATTAGAAGATAAGAAAATTTTAGTTTTATATACCAAATCAAGGCTAGAACAAAAAATAAGCATGCCATCCGCACAAAGGCAAATAATAACACATGTACCATCTACACATTTATCTATTCAATTGATGAAAAATCATCATTAATCAATACTTAATCAAATTTTTCATGCCATTATTTAGGCGCTTGCTTTAGATCATATAAAGATTTTAGCAATTTACATACTTCATTTTCTTGGCCAGACACTATATAACCCTCATGTTGCTCCATGTAAATTTTCTCTTTCAAATCACCATTTAAAAAAGCAGTTTTAACATCCATTTGGTGAATATAAAGTTTATAAATAGAAGCCAAGGCAAGTAAAACACGAATCGAGGAAATTCTAGTTACAAGAGCATAAGTGTCAAAATAATTAATATTTTGCTTTTGGGTAAAACCTTTTGCAACAAGTCTAGCTTTGTATTTATCAATGATACCGTTCGGATTGAGTTTCTTTTTAAAATCCGTTTACAACCAATGGGTTTAGCACCCGGAGGTAAATCAACTAAAATCCAAGTTTTATATTGTAAAATTGAGGTTAATCAACATCAATAGCTTCTTTCCAAAATGAGGCATTAGACGAAGAAATAGCTTCAGAATATGTTAAATGATCATTATCCACGAGATATGTATAAAAATCATTACCAATTTTTTTTTTCTTTCCTTGGTCTTTTGCTTCTGATTAAATACTCACTTTCAAGATCATTTTGAACAATTGGAACATGTGAAATATTATCATTTGGAATAGTCAGAGCATCAGAAATTTTCTCAAATTTTAAAGGAAAAATAGTTTCAAAAAATTCAGCATTTTTTGTTTCAACAATAGCATTATTTTCAAGTACATCACTTTTGACTACTAAAAATATGTATGCTGCACTGTTTTTAGCATACCCAATAAACATACAATCAGATGTTTTAGACCCTATATTTCTTTTCTTAGGATCATGCAACATAACTTTAGCAAGGCACCCCCACACTTTTGAATATTTCAAATTAGGTGGATACCCTTTTCACAACTCATAAAGAGTTTTATCCGTTTTCTTATAATGAATACTATTTTGTAAATGACAATCAGATAAAATGGCTTCACCCCAAAGATTATCCGGAGCACCAGAACTAACAAGCATACTATTCATCATTTCCTTTATAGTCCTATTTTTTCTTTCCGCTATACCATTTGATTGTGGAGAACATGACGGAGTTATCTCATGAATTATGCCTTCTTTCTCACAATAGTCCTATTTTTTCTTTCCGCTATACCATTTGATTGTGGAGAATCTATCGGATCTAAATCCTTTGATTTTCTTATTCAATTGTATTTCTACTTCAGCTTTATAAAATAAAAACTTATCAAAAGCTTCATCTTTATTTCTCAACAAATAAACTTTTGTATATCTAGAAAAATTGTCTACAAAAGTCACATAATATTTTTTTCCCTCCGCTAGTCATAGTTTGTTTCAAGTCTCCTAAATCAGTATGTATTAAACTTAACAATTCAGATTTTCTAAATACTGAAGCACATGATTTCTTAGTTTGGTTAGATTTTGCACAAACTTCACACTTATCAATATTCGAAAAATTAATATTTAAAATAAGACCTTTAGAATGCATTTTTTAAATATAAAATAAACTAACATGTCCTAATCTTGCATGCCATAAATTTAAAAATTCAATCAAGTAAGCAGAAGTACTAGCATTTTTATTGATAACATTAAATACAAACAAATCATGGTTATAATATCCCCTGCCAACAAAATTATTATTCTTGGTCAACACGACCTTATCATATTCAAAAATAACCTTCACCTCCACCTTTTCTAATAATTCCATAGAGACCAAATTGATCCAGATACTAGGAACATGTAACACGTCATTCAATGCCAAAGTTTTGCCAGATGTGAGTTTGAGAAGAACTTTGTGTTTTTTCAAGAACTTGAGTAGTTCTTGAGTCACCAAGATAGACAACTTCTTCTCCCTCTTCAACTTGGGTATAAGACACAAAGTCTTTTTTAGCACACATGTGCCTAGTGGCACCAGAATCTAACACCCAATCTTTCATATTGGCCATGAGGTTCACTTGGGAAACAACCGCAACAGTTATATCATCCACTTTGACTTCAGTTAAATTACTTTAGCCTTAGTGGGATTGTCATTCCCAACAAATTTTTGACATTGAGCAACATCGTGGCCAGGTTTATTGTTGGTTTTGGGCTTATAACCATTTCTTTTATCATACATATTACTTAATTATCTCTGACAGTTGTTATCCTCCACAAGGCTGCTTCTAGTAGCAATTTCGTTTCCTTTATCAACAACAACGTGCTTGCGGTTAAAATTATCTCCATAAAAAACCATAATTTTTGAAACATCGCGAAAAGATTTGGCATGAGTAATTAGTGAGGGAACAACAACAGAAACAGTAGGCGCAACAGGTGCATGAGCAACAACAATAACATTAGCAACGTTATTCTCCATAATAACATCGTGTAAATATCCTTAAGATTGTTGGAAAAAATTGATGAATATGGAGAATAAAAGGTTTAGCTTGAGGCGTGTCAAGGACACTGTCCTTAAGGATATTTCGCCCACACCGAAATAAATAATATTAGGCGTATCCCCCAGGATTCAACAATCTCTTCTAGTATAACTAGGAACAGAAACAAAAAAGATTTATGAGAAGAAAACTTAGGACCAAAGAAAGAAGAAGAAAAGTTTTTTCTATTTTCACACCTTTTCAAAGTAACCACACAAAGGACTTGTATAGTCCAAAAACAAAAAGTACCCATCTATATATAATATAAAGCTAGGCATAAATCTATATATAATATAAAGCTAAGCATAAACAAGATGATTTGGCACCTCTCTATGGCCTCTATTCATATTTATCTTTTATCTCCTTTTTTGAGTTTTACTTTATTTTTATTTTTATTTTTTAATTAAAGGATTAGTTGTATTCTACCTTTATTAAGTTTGATTAAATGGCGTAACATTAATCCATTTTAACTTTAAGAGGCCATAAAAATGTATTTAACTTTTTCTGTTGCAAGTTACACCTTTGTCCGATGAGTTTTAAAATGTAAAGGCTCACACTTAATTATAGAATTTGAAACGGTTTCTCACAATTAAAACCTCACCACCATATTTTTCACACACTCACTATATAGATATGTCTAGCATTTGTATATCTCATGTTCATGGTACTACTTCATTAGCCCTCTTTAACAATTTTTGAAGAATCACAAGCATTTGCAATGAAAAGATACTCAAGATACCTGCAAATTTCAACTCCTAATCTTACCATTGATGAATGGTGGTGTTGCCAAAAAGGAAATGAGAATCATCCTAAAAATGTTTAGTAAGTTTTATTACGAAAAATGTTTAGTAAATTTTATTACTAATTTGTTCAAATTGTACCATATTTATTGCTTTATCGTAATATTATACCCTCTTTTTTTGTTGCTGATTTTGAGATGGGAGGGCAATGTTTTCAAGACCCTATATATGACGATTTTACTTCAAGAATAATCGATGGGGTTATTTGATTTAGATACTCTTAACTCAATGATTCAATAATGAAATGTCACTTTCTTTAGCATGGAAAGTTTTTGAAGGGGAATCTAAAAAATAAAACAGAAAATTTTGGAAGTTAATATATTATGGGGGATTATATATTCATAAATTAAAAAAGATTTGTTGGCCATTAACTTATTCTAATTACTCTACTACTTCGTACTTATTTATTTTGAAAAATGAATGCTTGTAGGTTAATCTCATTTGTGCGATCTAAGGAACATGAACATATATGGGTTGATAAGTTAAAGTAAGAAATAATGTCTCTCTTTTATATATATCTCTCTCTCTATATATATATATATATATATATATATGGGTTTTGCTAACATACTACATGAAGGTAGTATATTAGCACCCTACCCATTTTTTATTTCACATAAATATCCTTGCCACCTCAATAAGTGCTTAGCCCTTTTAGTCTTCCACATGACTAATAGTAGATTAGCTACTTCATGTTTGTCAATGGTACTAGTAAATAGTATAACTTGATTTGCCAAATTAGGATTGAATGAATCCTAAATAGCACACATATTTTGCCAGACAACAACTAAAACTGTATCTGCAGTGAGTAGCTAATATCAATAACATTCTCTTTTTTAAGTTCCTCATTTGAAGTTGTAGTTGTTCCTACAACTGTATCTCCATTAAGGAAGCACCCAATATCACCACATGGGCAATGATTTCTTGAAACTCCTATTGTCGAATCACTTGTAGTGTTAAAAATCTGTTTTTTTTTTAAAATTCCATCAAAAGAAATAATTTTATCAAAACACTAAGTAATCCAACTAAAGAATTAGTTCATTGAAAATGTAAATTTGTGCTATAAATGAAAAAGCAAGAAGCAGATCTAAAGGCACAAAGCAAATGTAAACTAAAATTGTTTAATAGTTTGACACCTCTGTTTCAAAAGTAGAAAATGCTTTTCACCCTAAAATTTGATGAACAAATGAAAAAGTATTAAAATAATATATGCTTACCTCCATTTTGCACTAGTCAATATTGGAAAGAGAAAACTTAAGAAATAACCTTGGAATTTCACAGAAGAGTAATGGTTGCTTGCTCCCCTTTTTCCCCGCCAATCTAGTACAGTAAATGGTGTGATTTAGCGGGAGGGTCTTGAAAATATAATTTTTAAAGCATTAAGTGAATTGTGAGAATTTGGGTGAAAAGACTAAAAGGGCTAAGCACTTATTGAGGTGGCAGGGATATTTATGTGAAATAAAAAATGGGTAGGGTGCTAATATACTACCTTCATGTAGTATGTTAGCAAAACCCATATATATATATATATATATATATATAGAGAGAGAGAGAGAGAGATATAAGTGGGCATAAACATGGTGAGTTGATATCTTTTTTTGGCCAAAAATCTTATTTATGTTAAATCCAATTAGGATGTTTAAGAAACAGCCAACTAAGATTATATTTGATTAGATTCAAAGATGTAGAAAAATAACTTATTTTGATAGCCATTTAATGATAATAAATATTATTTTCAAAGTTATTTTAAATTTCTATTACACACATTAAAATATATTCAAATTGATTGGTCATATAAAAATCCATTAAAAGAGTGAACCTAGACATCAATTTAATTATTCTTTTCGAGATATTAAAAATATTTTTTTTTAACAGAGCTTATACATAAAAGATTGTCAGCATATCCATGTTAACATGAAACATCAAAATTTATATTATTACAAATAAAGACATTTGTTCTACAAGACAATCACTCAGCATTACATATATTTATTAATTCTGCCGGACCATCACTCAGTACTACAGTGACTACGTTAAAACAATATCCCTGGTACATTTCCTTAGATAGATACTAACCACAACTGCTTGAAAACGTTAAGCCAACAAGCATATTTTTCATGCTACTATATTGCAGATTTGCAGTTAATTAGGATGTTTAAAATGTATCCTGGTAAAAACTAATCCTGGTATTGGAAACTTGACCCTCCTCCAAGTTCCGCGCTAAGCAGCATTCTACCAGATTGCTCGATTTGCACTTTGAGCGACTTCAAGATTGAATCTAATAGCTAGTAACCTAGCTAAAACTCTTTGAACCTCTTTTAGGCATAGGTAGTTCAAGTATAATCAGGAAGAAACATCTTTCTGATTGTCTGATATACTGGACTTCTCCATTCATAAGATCTAAGATTTTTCGGCACGTGCTCAGCCCTAGGCCTTCCTGAGTTGCCCACTTACTCTTATGGAACATATCTTGGATTAATTCAGGAGGAAGACCTTCACCAGGGCAAACAATCCTTTTCCATGAAAAAAAGAGAGAAAATCAAATTAACTGACATAGTATGACCAAACAGCATTGAAATGCTAACAAATATTAGTATCTGGTTATATTGTCACTTTCATCAGGAGTCTAAAAAGGGCAGCCTAGTGTAATAAGCACCCGCTATGCGCGGGGTTCGCGGAAGAGCCGGACCATAAGAGTCTACTGTATGCAGCCTTACCCTGCATTTCTGCAAAATGTTGTTTCCACGGCTCGAACCGTGACCTCCTTGTCACATGACAACAACTTTATCAGTTACGATATATCATAGAATGCTAGCAAAATACCATAATATACATGCATATGTTACACCTCCGAGAAGAATAGTTGGCAGTTATTTTAAATAAAGTAGTGCAGTGCAGTGTAATAAAAGTGATTTGGAAAAATGTTAGGACCCCAATATATTGATCAAATGATAAAAAGCAAAGAGAAGGAAGGCGGGCTAAATGCTACACCCCAAGCAAAGTGGTAGCAGGCCAGCCAAGATTCCATTTGATAAGTTCTCTCTAAAGAAGTTGACTCCCATATAACTACAATCATCTACCTTGTTGCACATTTGGGTGAATTATTCCCTTTATTTACAGACATTGCCATTCATTTCATTTATTGCTTGTCTTCACTTCTTCATTTATTCAGAAGAACATCATTAAACCACTCTTTGGCTTTAAATAGCTTTAAATACGATTTCTAGGTGGTTATCTCCTACCAATCATAGATCTAGAACTTATTATATTTAACAAAAATTTACCTATCATCATTCACGTAATTAGTTTAACAAAAAGGTTCAAGACTTTTTGGTCAAACAGTAACAACTAGAGCTGATGAAGCGCACATGAAGGAATGCATAAGATCTTCTATTCAAGGATCTTTTAAGGAAACAACGCTTCAAGAATTATATGACAGTAGAAGCATGTTGGTATAGTTCATCCACCACAACAGTAAAGTAAAGAAAGTTGTAGAACATACCTGAACTCAATATGTACGATAGTTACTCCATTAGAAATTAGCTTCACACTTGGTCGAAGATGGACTTCTACCCACCCTTCTGGGGATGGTGTATAGCTTGCCATAATCTGCAAGAAGTCAGCAAAGACCTGCTGAATTCTGACTTGATCGCCGTAGACCCTTAATGTCTTGATTTCCTCTGGAATATCCCGGATCAGCTGCACACCTCTTTCCCTCAACAATAACGTCACTTGGCTAACAACAGCATCTATCACACTCGCAAGAAAAAATTCTGCTTTCTCAAGCTCCAGTGAACTGTTAGAATTTTGAAGGTTAATCATCTTCTGAAGAGGGGCAAGGAACATTACAAATTGAAGTCAGCTACCTTCTTACATAGAGGTAACATGCATTTCTCCACCACCCCTCCGCAACCACAAAAGAAAAAAGGAATATAGAAAAAGAATAGGAAGGATGATGAAGAGGAAGGAAAAATCTAAAATTGTTTAAACATTACATGACAAGGAAAAACATGTTAAATGCCTCTACAAAGACCAAATTCTGTTTGTGTCTCATGGGAACTACCTCACAAGTTGAAAATATAAGGTTTATGTTCCTAAATTTGATATTGACATGGAAATATACTGTCACACAGGACCAATGCCCTCATTCAACTATCCAGATTTCTTGAATAGTTAATTTTTCGGCCACATTCTGCAGCGAAATCAGTTCTTGTGCATGAACCGCAACTAGCTTAACATCACTACAAGCTAGAAGTCAGATATGATATAAACTTGAGAAGCACATTTCGTAGATTGTCTATAGGATCCTAATGCCAAATGATAACTAGGACCAAACATGTACCTTGTTTACTTCCGTCCTGAACGTTAAGCAACTAAAGAATAGCTAGTTGTTCATTGCAATGTTTATGATACAGGAAAGTCTTTATGTTTTTCCAACCGTAGCTCATAAAACATTACTACATTTTTACATGGACTACGAAAGTTGTACTACGAGTATACTATATCATGGTAAACAGATTCTTTCAACTTGGATGATAGCAAGCACAATTGAATACAAACTTACCAGTTTTCAATATTGTTAAGATCAACATCCCTTATGATATTAGACATCTGCCTCTCACAAGCAGCATTTGTTTCCAGAAACTGCTTCTGGTCTTCTGTCAAATCTGTGGCCTCTAATAATGAATTTGCAAAGCGTATACCATTCAGCGGATTCTTTAATTCCTGAAAAATGTAAGCCAACCCTTTCATCTGATAAATACTCGTTCTTTCCTGTTGTCTCTGCATACTTAGAGTTTGCTGCAATTCAGGACTTGCAATCTGCAAGAAACAGAAGGCCCCTATAATCTGGCCATCCATATCGATTCTCTTGGTAGCAGTCAAAAGAGCGTGAACATATTTTCCATTTCGGTCAGAAAAAGAAAATGAAAACTTGTCCGTGTCCCGGCCTCCAATTGCATTATGCAACACAATCATGAATTTAGTCATGGTGTCTGGGCCTTTGAGCCGACAAAAACTGCCAAAAATTTCACCAACTAACATTTTTTCAATGATTTCTCCTCTGTTCCAACCAGTAAGTTTTTCCATCGCAGTGTTCCACTCGACACAATAAGTGTTCTCATCTGATACAAATATGGGCGGGATCAGAGGGTTAGGGCTGTGCATGACGGCTTTGTAATCACCTTGTATTCGAATAAATTTGTCCATTACAACTTTTTGGGCAGTAACATCCTGACCAACGAAGCAGACACCAACAATGTTATTCATGTAGTCTTTGCTAGAGCAAGCATTAACCACCACAAAAAGAGCCCTCTTCTGTTGCTCAGCTCCAAATGTCCTCAACTTTATTTCTATGTTCTTATCTTCTTCACCTGTGATTAGTTTAGCAACAATATTAGGTATTTCCTTTTTTTTTTTTAATTTTACTTTGCACAGAATGGCTGGACATGGAGAGGGTGGATACAAATCAGTTTCAATTATAAAATGCAACAAAGTCAAGTACATACAGAGTACAAAGAGAATATTGCCACCCCATTGTCCGGATTAGCCTGAATCTGATCTTAAGATATAGCCACAACAATCACGACCATGTTATCTGAAATCACCTAAAGTGAATCCACATTGAAAACTCACGATTGAAACTGCCCTCCAAAAGGCATAACACTGTGTCATGATTATATTAGAAAGCTCTGACGCAACTTGTTACATGCTTTATGATCAATAAAAAAATCTTGATTACTTCTCATGCTTCCATTTTACATGGCTTGTGACACGGTATGGTTTCTGGGATAGCTTACCACAACCTAATCAACATTTCATGTGTGCTGAACCTCTAAGTGCACAGTGTCAAAGCAACATCACCAAATTAACATAACTAATTAGTGAAATGACGGGGATGTCACTCACCGTATAGGGGCCGGGTGGTCGAAATGGAGGCTTGCTTCGGGAGTCCTGTGTGACAAGAAAGTGCCACGGAAACTCAAGGGGAGGTTTTATAGAGCTGTGGTAAGACCAGCCATGCTGTACGGGGCGGAGTGCTAGCCGGTGAAGAACTCCCATGTTCAGAGAATGAAGGTCGCAGAGATGAGGAAGCTCAGGTGGATGTGCGGGCTCACCAGGTTGGATAGGGTTAGGAATGAAGTTATTCGGGAGAAGGTAGGGGT